>MU723756.1:54064-66357 GCA_026770625.1 Nicotiana glauca
GACTTAGTTATTGTGTTTACATATACACTAGGCTAGATGCATGAAAGAGTTCTCCTATAAATAGCTATGTAATCTAGCCATTTGATGTAAGCCAAGTTGAATAGAAATCCTCCTTTCCTCCATTTTTTCTTTGTGAGTTTTGAGTGTTCTTTTGTGTTGTCTTGCTCTCCCAAAATTTCTAACAGCAAATTGCCATAAAAACCTGACAGCTCGACCTACCCCCCTACCCACCCCCACACACACACAAAAGTGCAAAGGAGTAGCGAGCTGGTAGGCCTGTAAACGTCTAATCGCCATACATGCTTACAACAAGACAGCTTTTGCATTATTAAGAGGAAACGGAATCAATCTATGCAGTTTTTGGACATGATGACCAAGTAAATCAATAGCAACATGGTTCCACTATTTTTAACCTTCTCAACAAAAAAATATATACAGCAACAAGGTTCAACTACGAGGACTTTACACCTTGAGGTAAGGGTGCCTTTTAAGTTCATCTCTTTTCTTTCTTTGTTTTCTTTTATCACAATGTTGTTCGAATCAGCTTTTGCACACCTCAACTATTCCTTCGGGTACATGCTAATTGCTGCCTCCCACTAACACAGATACCAGATAACTCTGTCCACTAAGGCTTAAGCAGATGTGAAGAAATCTCTCCTCTTTTTTTCTCTGCTTGGACTTGAATCCTGGTCTCTAAGATTTAAACCCTACTTTATTGACCACCACACACTTGAGTGCACACGTATTTAAGTTTATTACATTGTTTCCTTATTATTATTATTTTGATAAAGTAGGTTAAATTTATTGAAGGTACAAATTTTATCAGAAAGAGAAATTAATTAAAACTCTCAAGACACTTCCTTCAAGATTACGACCTCAACAAAATATAATCTAATATTCATACCAGAGGAACAATATTGAATATTCATACCAGACGAAAAATGCTGAGTCATACTATGAAAGTTTGGGAGAGGGTGGTATAGAGGAGAGTGAGGACAGGTGTATCTATTTCTGAAAATCAGCTCAGATTTATGTCGGGACGGTCAACTACAGAAGTTATTCACCTTCTGAGACGATCGGTGGAGCAGTATAGGGAGAGGAAAAAGGACTTGCATATGGTGTTCATATACCTTGAGAAGGCTTATGACAGTCCCAAGGAAGATGCTATGGTTTGTTTGGAGGTTGGCGGAGTCCTGGTAGCGTATATTAGGGTGATTAAGGGCATATAAGAAGGTGTTAAAACTCGGGTGAGGATTGCGGAGGAGAGTCAAAACTGTGGAGATAGGGTTGCATCAGGGATCGGCCCTTAGCCCGTTTTTGTTTTCCCTAACGTTATGTGCTGACACGACACATACAAGGGAGGGTGCCATGGTTCTACTATTTACTGATGACAAAATACCGATTGACGAGACGAGAGGTGATGTTAATGCCAGGTTGGAAGTTTGGAGACAGAAGCTGGAGTCCAAAGGCTTCATGAGTAGGTCGAAAACTAAATACTTGGAGTGCAAGTTCAATGATGGGAGGCATGAAGAAGATGTGGAAGTGAAGATTGATACTCAAGTCATTCCCAAAAGAGATAGTTTCAAGTATCTTGGGTCTCTAATTTAAGGCAACGGGGAGATTGATGAGGATGTTACTCACAGCATTGGAGCGGGGTGGATGAGATGGAGGCTAGCTTCGGGGGTTTTATGCAATAAGAATGTGCCGCCTAGAATTGGGGGCAAATTCTACACGGTGGTGGTTAGACTGGCTATGTTGTATGGAGCTGAGTGTTGGCCCATCAAGAAGTCCCATGTCTAGAAGATAAAAGTAGCTAAAATGAGAATATTGAGATGGATGTGCGGACATACCAAGAAAGACAAGATTATTAATGAAGTTATTAGGGACAAGATGGGGGTGGCCTCTGTGGAAGACAAGTTGCGGGAATCGAAGTTGCCATGGTTTGGGCATGTGAAGAGGAGGGACATAGAAGCCCCGGTCAGGAGATGTGAGGGCTGACCATGGTAGGCTTGAGGAAAGGCAAGGGTAGGCCAAAGAAGTATTGGGGAGAGGTGATTAAGCAGGATATGTCACTGCTTCACCTAACCGAGGACATGACTCGAGATATAAAGGTATGGAGGTCGATGATTAAGGTGGTGGGTTGATAGGTAGTTGTGAGTTTCTCCTAGGTTTACCAGTAGTACTAGTACTATTCTTGTGTTATTTTATTCTTAGTTCTTTATTAATTGTTATGTCACTCGCTTCTATTACATTACTACTGATATTGCATGTTAGATTTATTTTTATTGTTCCTTAAGCCGAGGGCCAATCGAAAACAGCCTCATTGGTAGTGTGTATAAGATCATAGCCAAGGTTCTAGCAGAAAGATTGAAAAGAGAGATGCGGAATCTGGTGTCAAACTAGCAGAATGCATTCATTAAGGGGAGACAGATTACAGATGCCTCACTGATAGCAAATGAGGTTCTTGATTGTCAATTGAAGCAAGGGGGTGCAGGTATCCTATGCAAGTTGGACATTGAAAAAGTTTTTGATCAAGTGAATTGGTCATATCTCATTTCTATCCTCGGGAAGATGGGATTTGGGGAAAGATGGATCAAATGGATTAAATTTAACATGTCCATGGTCAAGTATTCAATTCTGATTAATAGGAGTCCAGCAAGTTTCTTTTCCCCTCAAAGAGGCTTGAGGCAGGGTGACCCTCTCTCACCATTTCTATTCATACTTGCAATGGAAGGACTAAGCAGAATTTTGGACAAAGCAAAGCAGAAGCAATGGATGAATGGCTTTAATGTGGGGAGGACCTGCACAGTCAACATCTCACACTTGCTATACGCTGATGATACCCTGATTTTCTGTGGGGAAGACATAAATCAGGTGCTCTATTTAAATCTAACTCTTCTTCTTTTTGAAGTTGTTTCGGCTTGACACATTAACATGCTCAAAAGTGTGATTTACCCGGTAAATGAGGTACAAAACCTAGAAGAATTGGCAGAAATACTGCGTTGCAGCATTGGGACCTTCCCAACTACCTACCTGGCTCCTTTTAGGAGCAAAATTCAAATCATAAGCTGTATGGAGTGGGTCATTGAAAAGTTTGAGAAGAAGCTTGCTTCCTGGCAGTTGCAGTATTTATCTATGGGTGGCAGACTGACTTTGATCAATAGTGTCCTAGACAGCATTCCCACCTACTATATGTCATTATTTCTAATGAGTAATAAGGTTTTGAAACAACTTAATAAAATATGAAGGAATTTTCTATGGGAAGGGAATAGCGGTGATCACAAATTTCACCTGGTTAAGTAGTCTAAAGTTTTATTATCAAAGCACCAAGGTGGACTGGGTATCAATGAATTAGCTTTACAGAATAAATGCTTGTTAATGAAGTGGCTATGGAGGTACACGCAGGAGAATAACTGCTTGTGGATGATGTAATTGTCACAGGGAATAATCCTGAGAAAATCGACTGTTTGAAGGCCTTTCTTCATGTTCAGTTCAAGATCAAGGACTTGGGTCATCTGCACTATTTCCTGGGTTTCGAGGTCCTCTACAAGGAGGATGGTGTGATAATTTCTTAGAGAAAATTTGCTCTTGACCTACTGAAGGAGTATGACTGCCTTCATGTTAGTGCCTTCAGCTCACCATTGGATCCTACAATCAAACTTCAAGCCAAGGAAGTTACACCCTTAGCAGACCCTTTTGTCTATAGAACCTTGATAGACAAGCTGAACTTCCTCACAAATACAAGGCTGGACATTGCTTATGGTGTACAGAACCTCAGTCGTTCATGCAAGATCCCAGGGAACCTCACCTCAAGGCTGCCTATCACTTACTTAGATATTTGAAAGCTGATCCTACTCTTGGTGTCTTCTTGTCTGCAAGTCCAGATTACACAGTTAGAGGGTATTGTGACTTTGATTGGGCTGCCTGCCCATATTCTAGGAAGTATATCACTGGTTATCTCGTTTTACTTGGTGACTGTCCCATTAGTTGGAAGTCCAAAAAGCAAGCTACCATCTCTCTTTCTCCTGCTGAAGCAGAGTATAGAGCCTTGAGGAATGTTGTTGGAGAGCTGGTATGGCTGTGCAGACTGTTTACTGAGCTTTATGTTCCTTTTCCTTCCCCTGTCACAGTGTTCTGTGACAGCCAATCAGCCCTACACATAGCTCATAATCCTGTTTTCCACGAGCGGACCAAGCATATTAAAGTGGACTGTCACTTTGTGCGAGACAAATTGCAAGAAGGCCTGGTTTCCCTTCATCATGTTGGTACTGCTAATCAACTAGCTGATATTTTAACCAAAGCACTTACAGGTGTCAAGTATGCTACAGTGATGCGCAAGTTGGCTGTGACATCTTCACCTCCAACTTGAGGGGGGTATTGAGATAGTGAATTGTATTTATCATTATGTTAACAATTAATTAGGTGTGTATTAGCATAGCTTTAGTTAGTATTGGGTCCCACGTGTAATATGTATATATACTCAAGTTGATTTTCTAATACAAGTCAATTCATTTTTCCCACACTTAACCGACTCATCTTTTCTCTCTGCTTCTCCTGTTCTCCTTCGAGAACCTTCTATGGTTCTGCCATTGCAGCTCAAACTTGAGCTCTGCTCCTCCAATGGCTCTGCAACTTAACAAATCTAAACACTCTTTGAAATTTAGAAAATATTTTAAATGACTAAATGATGAAAATATAACTATAATGGTTGGCAAATTTTTTTTTTTAAAGAGCATTCTTCCCAAATTAATAACAATAATTAAATTTTAATCCTAAATTAAAACATGCAAGTATAGTACATATTGTCACGATCCATTTCTCGTAATAGGTCATGATGGCGCCTAACACCGTGGTCAGGCCAGCCAAATTGCGGAAAGTATGATTTAGTCCTCATTTTAGTTTAGCCAAAGACACTAAATTCTAAAGTTTGCAAGTAAATGATGCAGCTAGTAAAAACCATGAAGTGCTAACATAGCGATACAAATCCCAAAATAAATATCAACTACAGTATGTGTGCCAGAACCTGGTGTCACTAGCTACGGGTGACCAGTAGAGTATACACAAAATACAAAACACTGTCCAACTGTCTGAATTAGGATAGAAATCGAAAATACAAGAAAGGACTCCTTCGGCTGCGAATCGACATGAGAAAGAAGGCAGCTCACCGTAGAAGTCCATGAGCGTGCTCACTGCTGCGCGCCTGAAATATGTCCAGCTCCACCTGCCTCAGATCCTGTACATTTAAGTACAGAAGCGTAGCATGAGTACATAAACCACATGTACTCAGTAAGTATCCCGTCTAATCTCGAAGAAGTAGAGACGAGAGGTCGACTTGATACTTACTAAGGTCCAAAACAATATAATATAATAGAGTGAGGTATACAATATGAAAGATTTCCAATAACACGGGTTCAACAGAAGAGTTATATTCATGCTCTTGCCTTAATTAAATTACCAGTTTCTCCTTTTACATCAAATGAGTAGTCATGTCATAACTAAATGTAAGCATGTAAATCATACACAAACATGTTGAGGTCGACGGCCCACTCCAACAGAAATAAATTGTGCACTGCCGAGTGTCGAGCGGCACGAACCATAGATGCATCTATTATCACCGAGGCGATCAGCCCGATCCATAATCAAGAAATATCAAGGAAAGCACATAAGGCTCAATTGCATACAAGGGCACTTCTACCAAGGGCTCAACAACTTATATGTTCACTTTCACTACCTCAAGTCTCTAGCAATTCATAACGATCATATTGGCAAGTTATAATAAGAAATATTCCCCAATTAGACATGACATGGGTCCTAAACTACCCAAACAGTTATTATGTAGTAGCTACACACGGACTCTCGTCACCTCGTACGTACGTAGCCCCCGCATTTAGCAACAATTACTTATTAACAATCCTATGGGGACAATTCCCTCTTACACGGTTAGGAAGGAGACTCACCTTACTCCAAAGTGCAGTCCCAATATCCAAGAACGGCCCAAGTCCTTAATTTGAAGTCGGACAATCCCAAACTAATCAAATGAAGCAAGAACTAGTAAGTAAAGGCTTACAAGGTTGAACTCTAGCTATTTAAGCAATTTCCTAGCCATTAACATAAGTTTCCTACATTCCGACCCGGGGCCCACGTGCCCGGATTCTGAGAGTTTTTGAAGGAAGTTGTTCTCCATCACCTAAGGATCGCAAATATATGATTTCTAGTTTATTACATGGCAAATTATGTGCTAAAACCTTAGTTTTCATTAAACCCTAGGTCTAGCTCAAATCTCTTGATTTTTACCCAATTTTTGGTGTTAAATCTACCTAATGTTTCCGTACTTGAACTAAACATGAGTGGGGATTACTTACCTCAAAATGTTATGTTGAAACCTCCCCTTTTGAATCACCAAAATCGCCTAAGAGTTGAGAGAGATATGGAATAAATGAGCTTAAGCTCGTATTAAATGAGACTCTGCCCCCAGCGATTTCCGCTTCTGCGGAAGTAGGCCGCTTTTGTGGAAAAAGTCCAAGGGGGCCTGGGCCGCTTCTGCGGTCTCAAACTCGCTTCTACGATTCCGCTTAAGCGGAAAGCCCACCGCTTCTACGGTTATGGGCCTGGGGCGAATGGACTGCTTCTGCGGTCGGGGTTCCGCTTCTGCGGTTTCCCCTGGGCCTGGCCCTTTCGCTTCAGCGTATAAATGACCGCTTCTGCGGTCCAAGAGCCGCAGAAGTGGTTATGACAGAAGCAGCTGATGAAATCTTCCTAAGTTTTTCAACTTCACTCGAACCTTGACCATTTGACGCTCGGGGCTCCCGAGCCCCGCCTAAACATACCGAAAAGTCTGAAATCACGAGGTGGACCTACTCGAACCCTCGAAACACTCAAAACAACGATAAATCGAGGAATCAACCCCCAAAACCAAATGAATCAATTCATTGAACTTCAAGTTCTTAATTCTCCTTCAACGGGTCAAAATGCCCTTGAACTACTCGGATTGAAACCAAATTTTACGGGTAAGTCTTAACTAATATTTCGGACTTGTACCAAGTTTCGGAATCAAAATCCGAACCCGATACCTATGAAAACAATGATTTCTTACTTTATTTAGATCTTTGAAATTCAAACTTAACAATTTTAGAAAAAAAATTCATTACTCGGGCTAGGGACCCCAGAATTTGATTCCGGGCGTACGCCCAGGTCCCATATTTTCCCGCGGACCCTCAGAAATTGCCAAATCACTATTCTGGGCCCGCTTCCCCAAAATGTTGACCGAAGTCAAACTTGGCCTTTTTAAAGAAACTTAAAGAAGCAACTAGGTTTAATCTTGCTCAAAACTCCCCTAACTTCCGAACCACCCACCCCCGCAAGTCATAAATTAGCTAAAGCAAGTGCGAAAATTATTATTTAAGGGAACGGGGTTCAAAAATGCAAAATGACCAGTTGGGTCGTTACATCCTCCATCTCTTAAAAACGTTCGTCCTCGAACGGACATAAAAACGTACCTGGGCTGCTGAATAAGTGAGGATATCGGCTCCGCATGTCCTCCTCGGACTCCCAGGTAGCCTCCTCGACCGGTTGGCCCCTCCACTGGACTCTTATTGCAGAAATCCTCTTTGACCTCAACTGGCGGTCCTGTCTATCAACAATGGCAACTGGCTCCTCCTCATAGCTCAAGATCTCATCTAACCGAATGGTACTGAAATCCAATACATGTGAATAGTCAGCATGATATTTCCGGAGCATCGATACATGGAAGAATGGATGAACTCCTGATAAACTTGGAGGTAAAGAAAGCTCATAGGCAACCTCCCCAACTTGCCGCAACACTTCAAAGGGGCCAATAAACCTTGGGCTCAACTTTTCCTTCTTTCCGAATCTCATGATGCCCTTCATGGGCGAAACCTTCAAGAGAACCTTTTCGCCAACCATAAATGATACATCACGCGCCTTCTGATCCGCGTAACTTTTCTGCCTGGATTGGGCTGTGCGGAGCCTCTCCTGAATCAACTTTACCTTATCCAAGGCGTCCTGAATAAAATCTGTACCAAGCAACCTTGCCTCACCGGGCTCAAACCACCCGATCGGAGAACGACAACGCAGACCATATAGTGACTCATACGGGGCCATCTCTATGTTGGACTGATAGCTATTATTATATGCAAACTCTGCCAAGGGTAAGAACTGATCCCACTGGCCTCCAAAGTCGATCACGCATGCGCTAAGCATATCCTCTAAAATCTGAACTGTTCACTTCGACTGCCCGTCGGTTTATGGATGGAATGCCGTGCTAAGCTCCACGCGGGTCCCCAACTCACTCTGAACAGCTCTCCAGAAGCGGGAAGTGAACTGAGGGCCTCTGACTGATATGATGGAGACCGGTACACCGTGCAATCTCACTATCTCCCGAATGTAAATCTGGGCATATCTCTCCACCGTGTAAGTAGTCGCCACAGGAATGAAGCGAGCCGACTTGGTCAACCTATCCACAATAACCCATACCGAATCAACCTTCCGCTGAGTCCTTGGCAACCCGACCACGAAATCCATAGTGATGCGCTCCCACTTCCATTCCGGAATGGGCATCCGCTAGAGTAGGCTACCTGGCTTCTGGTGCTCATGCTTGACCTGCTAGCAATTCAAACACTTAGCTGCATACTCCGCAATGTCCTTCTTCATCCTCCGCCACCAGAAATGCTGCATCAAGTCACGATACATCTTCGTAGCACCTGGATGAATGGAGTACCTTGAACTGTGTGCCTCCTCTAGAATCCTCTCTCTCAAGCCATCAACATTAGGAACACATACACGGCCCTGAAGCCGTAACACACCATCTTCGCCAATAGAAATCTCCCTGGCACCTCCCTGAAGTACCGTCTCTCTAAGGACTGCCAAATGTGGAACATCGAGCTGTCGGGCCTTAATCTCCCCCAACAACTAAGACTGAGCAACCACACATGCTAGGACCCAGCTGGGCTCTGAAATGTCCAATCTCACAAGTCTGTTAGCTAAAGACTGAATGTCCAAAGCTAATGGTCTCATCTCGGCAGGAATGAATGCCAAGCTACCCATGCTCTCCGCCTTCCTACTCAAGGCATCTGCAACCATATTTGCCTTGCCTGGATGATAAAGAATGGTAACTTCATAATCCTTTAGTAGCTCAAGCCACCTGCACTGCCTCGAATTGAGATCCCTCTGCATGAACAAATGTTGCAAACTGTGATGGTCTGTATAAACCTCACATGACACTCCATATAAATAATACCTCCATATCTTATGAGCATGAACAATCACCGCCAACTCCAGATCATGCACAGGGTAATTCTTCTCGTGAACCTTCAGTTGACGTGAAGCATACGCAATAAATCGCCCCTCCTACATCAATACACATCCCAAGCCAACGCGAGAAGCGTCGCAATACACTGTATACGTCCCTGAACCGGAAGGCAATACAAGAACTGGTGCCGTAGTCAAGGCCGTCTTGAGCCTCTGGAAGCTCTCCTTACAATCATCGGACCAACAGAATGGGGCACCCTTTTGGGTTAATCTGGTCAGAGGTGATGCAATAGACGAAAAGCCCTGCACAAATCGCCGGTAATAGCCTGCTAACCCCAAGAAACTCCAAATCTCGGTCACTAAAGTAGGACGTGGCCAACTTTGAACTGCCTCAATCTTCTTGGGATCCACTTTAATACCCTCTCCTGACACTACATGACCCAAGAATGCTACTGACTCTAGCCAAAACTCACACTTGGAGAACTTAGCATAAAGCTTCTGCTATCACAGGGTTTGAAGCACTGCTCTCAAATGCTGCTCGTGCTCCCCTAGACTACGCGAGTATATCAAGATGTCGTCAATGAAGACGATAAGAAATGAATCGATATAGGGCCTGAACACCCTATCCATCAGGTCCATAAACGCCGCTGGAGCATTAGTCAAGCCAAATGACATCACCAAGAACTCATAGTGGCCATATCTAGTCCCGAATGCGGTCTTCGGAACATCTGAATCCCAAATCTTCAACTGATGATACCCTGACCTCTGGTCAATCTTAGAGAACACCCTAGCACCCTGCAGCTGGTCAAACAAATCATCAATACGAGGCAATGGATACTTGTTCTTGATGGTGACTTTGTTCAACTGGCGGTAATCAATGCACATCCGCATAGTCCCATCCTTCTTAATTACAAACAGCACTGGTGGACCCCAAGGCGATACACTAGGCCTAACAAACCCCTTAGCTAGCAACTCATCCAATTTCTCTTTCAGCTCCTTCAGCTCCTTAGGAGCCATACGGTATGGTGGGATAGATATAGGCTGAGTGCCTGGAGCCAAGTCAATATAGAAATCACTATCACGATCCAGAGGCATGCCAGGAAGATCAGAAGGAAAAACATCGGCGAACTCTCAGACTACTGGGACTGAATCAAGCATCGGAGACTCTGCGGTGGTGTCTCGAACATAAGCTAAGTAGGCCAAGCATCCCTTCTTAACCATGCGTTGAGCCTTCAGGAAGGAAATGACCCTGCTAGGTGTATCCACAGTGGAACCCCTCCACTCTAGTCTCGGCAACTCTGGCATCACTAGAGAAACAGTATTGGCATGGCAATCTAGAATGGCGTGATATGGAGATAACCAATCCATGCCCAGAATAGCCTCAAAATCAATCATATCAAGCAACAGGAGATCTGCTCTAGTCTCAAGACCACATAAAGTAACCACACAGGACCGGTAGACCCGGTTCACAACCACAAAATCACCCATCGGAGTGGACACATGAACAAGAACACCCAAAGGCTCAGGAGAAATAGCCAGGAAACGAGCAAACAGAGAAGATACATATGAATAAGTAGACCCTGGATCAAATAATATCGATGCATCCCTACCACTGACGGAAATAATACCTGTGATGACGGTATCTGAGGCCAATGCATCTGGCCTGGAGGGGAGAGCATAGAATCTAGCTGGAGCACCGGCTGACTGGCCCCCAACCGACTGAGTAGTAGCTGGCTGACCTCTCCCTGTCTAGCCCCTACCCCTGGAACGACCTCTACCGGTCTACACTCCACCTCTAGGCAGCTGGACCGCTGGTGCTGGAGTCATGGGCTATTGCCCCTGATGTACTGCCTTGCCCCTAAGCCTGGGGCAGTATCTCTTCATGTAGCCTACGTCCCCGCACTCAAAACAACGTGGTGTGGTGGTATGCTGCCCAGATGGCTGACCCTGAATACTAGAAGGCCCACTAGAAGAAGCCTGAGTAGCCGGCGGGTGGTAAGAACTCTCCGGCATAGCACTGAAATGGGGTCCCGAAAGACTCCGGAGGACCTGAGTACTGTCGACGCCCCCTTTTTCTAAGGCAAAATCGGGTTTACGATATTATGGAGAAACCAACTCTCATTCCCTTTTGAGGAATCGGGTTATGGAATTTGAAGAGTCGACACCTAATGATATAGTGCATTAGGACACTTTAAAGAAAAAGAAGAAGATTTTTTGAAAGAAAAACCAGAGTTCGGGTAAGGGTTTGAGATTATCTCGAGGGGAAGGTGTTAGGCACCCCTCAAGATCCACTAATGTGGTTCCCGGCCATGCTTAATTGTGACTTTAAGAAGAGTAGAAGTAAACAAATAATGTTTGCACATAGGGAATACAAATAAGTTGAAAGTTTTAAAAGAAAAGAGAGAGAAAAAAGACATAAGTGGTTTTGGAAAGAAAAAGATTAATTGAAGAAAATATTAATTTTTAAGAAAACCTCACATCATATAAATAAAGAAAAGGGGTCCTAGGTTTAAATATGATATGGATCACATCGGTGCGATACCCAGCAATCATTCTCATACGAGATATTAGCGCACCAGTCATCATATCCATATTCTACCCTTCCCACCCCGTTATGGTATTAAACGCGATTAGTCTCGTTTACTTATTCCACGCTAATATCCATCCCAACCTATCAGTCCTGTGGTTTTAGGACTTCTAATCCTAAAGGGAGGAGGGAAGGAAGTATAGACATATATGGAGTTTCAAAAGGATAAAAGACTAAGGCGACAAACAAAACAAGTAGCAAATATTGAGGGATGAACAAATGCATAAGAGGCTCACATAAACCCCATAAATCACATAGTATTTAGTTTAGCATGTCTTGCATATACTGATTTGGTCTAAAAAAATTAAACGACAGACAGATTAGTTTAACATATAGAGTTGGATAAAAAGGTCTGCATTAGGCGACCCGGATCCAAATGTCAGAGGTTGAGGTATTTAAAATAAGTTACTGATTAAGAATCTAATGCAGAAGAGTTTGA
>MU723758.1:5660-16697 GCA_026770625.1 Nicotiana glauca
TCATGCCGGATCCCTAGTAGGAACGCTTATTTGCATCATGTTGCATTTGACTTAGGGGACTCAACACAGGGGTTGGGTCCGTCTAGGACAGGTAACCTGAAATGAAAAGACTATCATGCTGCATCTTGTTTGTTTTGCGCGTTTATTTGCTTCAGACTTGCATGCTGACCGGTTTGTGAAATCGAGAATTTTGAAAAATTGTGAAAAAGAAAAATAACCGTGTAGAGAGATAACTACTCATTTTTAGAAAGGAAAAAAAAAACCAATGTCCAAGTAGTGTCGAAACTCTGCCAGATTTTTTAGAAAATGGAAAAAATATATATATATATATATATTTTTTTTTATTTGCCGATGAAAAGAAAAAAATGGCAGTTATTATTTTTGAAATAGTCTATTTTATTTGCCAGTGAAAAAGAAAAAATAAAATTTTTATAGTTTGTTTCATGTGTCAATAAAAAAAAGTGGTAGTTTTATTTTTCAAAATAGTTTATTTTATTTTCCACTAAAAAAAAACGTTTTAAAAAAAAAAATATTCTGCTTCATTTGCCAATGGAAAAAAAAATGTGTGATTTGGTTTTCAAAAATAGTTTGTGTTTAAAATGAAAAAAAAAATCATTTTATTTGCCAATGATTTGAAAAAAAATAAAAAAATAAAAAAATATGTGTTTTGTTTTTAAATATACTTTGTTCTATTGGCAGAACTACGCTGGTTTGATTCTCACCGGATGTGAGATACGTAGGCAACCATCATCGGGTCCAACCTCCCCTTTTACAAAAATAACCAAAAAAATATCAAATTCTAAATATTTCGGGTGATGCCGTCCTTATCAAATACAGCCGAATATTCCCGAAAGGGACGCTGGAAGGCTAACTTTGCATGAATGACCGCTTTGGGTCAGGTTTTGATTTTTGACCCTCACAGCCTTAAAATCTTCGTCCCCGAGGCGCTAAAAGGCGGTGTTTGCAATACCGGGTCATTTATTTTAATTTAGAAAACAAGAACAAGAGTCTTGAATAAATTAGGTGATGTCGTTTGTCAAAAATAGCCGAATATTCCCGAAAGGGACGCCGGAAGGCTGACTTTGCATAAACAACCACTTTTGGGTCATTTTTTAGATTTCGGTCGGTTGACCCACACAGCCTTAGAATCTTCGTCCCCGAGGCACTGAAAGGCCGTTGTTTGCAATATCGGGTTTTATTTTGAAAAACAAGAAAAAAAAGTCTTAAGTAAGTCGGGTAGTGCCATTTTATCAAAAATAGACGAATGTTCCCGAAAGGGACGCCGGAAGGCTAACTTTGCATAAACAGCCACCCTTGGTCATTTTTAGGGTTTTTTGACTGGTTAGCCCACACAACCTTAAAATCTTCATCCCCGAGGTGCTGAAAGGCCGTGTTTGCAAAACCAGGTCTTTTGTTTTAATTTTAAAACAAAAAAAAAAGTCAAGGGGCAAGATTGTGACATATTACTGCCTGAGGTGCCGAGATTCATGTTGAATAAAATCAATAGGCAAACAAATATTCCCTCTGTTTCATATTATATGAGGTAGTTTGACGCGGTACGGAGTTTAAGAAAAAAGAAGAAGACTTTTGAAACTTGTGGTCTTAAAAGCTTAAGGGGTAAAAAGTTTGTGGGGCCATGACATTTATGTGGTTATAAAAGCTTCTCATTAAGAGTAAATGGGTAAAATGAAAGAGTTTAAATTTGAATTATTTCCAAATTTAGAAATGTGTCATTTGTTTTGGAACAAACTAAAAAGGAAAGTACCTCGTTAAATATGAAACGGAGGGAGTAAGTCTCAATGCTCGCCTTAACAAAGCTGTTTTTGCACTCTGTTTTCCCACATATAGGATACCAAAGTTAACGAAGTTTGCTGATTCAATTGCGTGCTTTGTTGCCTATGTGTGGAGGTCAATGTGAGCCCATACTTGTTCTTTATGTGAAAGTCATATTTGTTTTTGTTTGTCGCCTAGATTTCACATTTTTTAAGTAACATAGGTTGGTATAGAACCATCCCAAATAGAAGTCCTAATACCTCCAGGGCCATAGGTAAGGGACGGGCAGTGCACGCATAAGGAACGAGCTAGAAACTACTATAACGCTTAAGTAACAACTTAAAGATAGTAATTGGGTAGTAAGGAGATAATAGCCTGTGCGCTAATGCTATGAGTAACACCCCGACTTGAGGTAGTTACAAAGTATCGCATGGAATGACCCTATAGGATAAAAAACTTAGGACCACCCTCTATACTCTTGTTTAAAATAAATTGAATATTGTATTTGTCCAAATTATTTTTCCCCTTTTTAGACTAATTCGCTTAATTTAAGTTCAGTCGGGACCTACCGTTGTGGACCTCGAGGGGTGCATAACACCTTCCCCTCAAGGTAATTTCGAGCCCCTACCTGATCTCTGGTGATGTAAGTTGGTTACATGAGTTATTTGCTCTAGATGCCCTAACGCACCTTAATCCGTTAGGTGGCGACTCTTCCAATTCCCGTCCCTCTCAAAAAAGGAGTTATCCCAGAAATGTCGAAAGCCGATTTCGCGAGAAAAAAAGGGGCGCAACAACAGTAACAGAGACGACGCAAGTAAGATTTTTAAAGTATTTTGAAGAATAAAGTTATTTAAAGAGGCATAGATGCAGTGACCCCAAAGTTGTCCGAAACATCGATATTTGTAGAAGAATTACTAGGGCTTTTCTAGGGTTAGGCAGAATTATTGAAGGGTTAGGGTGTCAAACGGCTAAAGAACCATTTAAAATGTCCTGTAGGAAGCAAAGGACAATATGGGCAGAGGGGCCAGGGATTCGACTACCGAAATTGTGAAGAAATGAAAAATAGAACCATTTCTACCTTTGTGAACTGCATTGTAAATGGCAAATGAATTTTGAATTCTTCAATCAAATTGCTTTGAGTTTATTGAGAATTTCCTTAGAATGGCCACACAAATTTCTGATTATAAGATGTGGTAGTCAAATTTTGCTAAGAAAAGGAAGAATCCAAAACCCTATATCATGGCAGAAAGAGAAGAGACAATTGTTTTCTTTGAGAGAGGAAATAGATGGAACACTAGTCAAACCATGACTTTAATTCTAGAAAGAAATTTAATCGTTGGATTAGATGCATTTAATGGCTGAGATTAATACCGATATAAGTAAATAATATATAATAAAAAAAATAAATGCTAGCATTTATTTTAAAATTCTCTAAAAGATATGAAAAATAATCTTGACCATTAATTTAAAATAGACTTGATCTGATGAATCCATATGGCAAGATGTCGGGTCAGAGTTTGAAGGCATGAGGAGGGCATGCGATAGGCGTGTGTTTTTGGCTATTGGGAGCCTAGGTTCGCTGACATGGAGCTTATGTAGAGCTTGTGTGGAGTCTATATAGGTGAACGAGTTAGACAGATGGGCTGGCGGATATAAACTATTGTATGGGCTTGTTTGGTTTCTATTTTCTTCTTCATGGGTCAAAAAATCTTGAATATGTATTCTTTTGTTAAATGGTCTCTTTCAATAACAATTAGACTTTGCTAAGATGACCAAATTTGCTTTTAAAAGTCCCTTTTCTCTTAGATTAATTTTATTATGCTTCTATAATTATAATAAAATATATTATATTATACAGTTGTAGAAATTGATAATTAGTGTATAGGTATGAATTTACATATATAGAAAAATAGAGAAATAAATTGCAATTAACAAACAATTATTGTATTAATAATTAGGGTCTATTATGATTAACTGATTAAAAACGGTGATTAATTAACTAAAATAATCTCGATATTATAATAAATTAATATGCTAAATTATATTGACTAATAATTATATTTTATTTTAAATTCTTCAGTCTAAGAAAATATAATAAATATTTTAGATAAAATATGTCAAATATATTTAATAAATATTAAGAATTAGGAAGCATAGAGGAATTGATTGGGAAAAAGAAGGGCCAAAATTTGTCGTCAACAAGTACACATTCTTAGATTGATCAAGCATCATGGCTTAGGCAGATTTGGTGGAGAAAAGACCATTACGAGTCATGTTCCACACCATATTGTCTATACAAAGAGGGCTAGCATTGCAAATGGTGGAGTTTATACTTGCAATTTGGGGTGTTCATAAAACCCAAAAAATCGAACCAAACCGACCAAAAAAAAAACGGATACTTTTTAGGTTTGGTTTGGTTATAAATTTTAAAAATCGATCAATTTAGTTTGGTTTTTGTTTTAATCAAAAAATAACCGGAAAAAAACCGAACCAAACCAACTATAAAAGTAGCTATTTAAATTTATTATTACACCTACATATATGTATATTTTTATATAAAGTTTCTAAAATTTTATATTACATAACTACATATTAGTTACTTGTACTTTTAGTCTAGTTCTTTGATATTACAATAATAATCTAATTCTTTGTGTTTACATTCTAGTTTGATTGATATTTTTTTTGTTGCTAAATGCATAAATTTATTTCATGTTAAAAATAATTGATTTTTAATTAAGTATTTACATTATTCATCACTATTTGATTCAATTATCATAAATATATCTTGGTAAATGATAAATTTATCAAAAAGCAATTGATTTGATAGTGTTACGTTGAAAATGTAGTCGCCATAATATGTGTTTGATAGTGTATGTCTCATATTTAGGAAAACACCCGACAAATAACCGAAAAATTGAACAACCGACAAAAATCGAATCGATAAAAAATGCACTTAATTGGTTTGGTTTGATTCCAATATTTAAAAAAAAATGACTTGCTTGGTTTGGTTTCTTTTTAGGAAAAAACTTACCCAAACCGAACCATGAATTCCTGATAAATGATGAAAAGTATATATTTTTGAGTATATTTGCATATTAATTCTTATGTGAGTCGCGGGATATTAAATGGTTTTTTGAAGTTAAATATACTCATTAGGTGTTTCTTATTTGTAGGAATGAGCTTGAACGATAATGGAGCAAAAGATATCAAATTCGATACAAAAGGAAGAAATTGAAGGATTGAGCTTATCTATTCTCGTGCGTGGCACAAAGACGGACGCGAAAAAGGAGAAAAGTGAAGGCACAAAATAGCAAAGCAAAGCAAAGGCACGGATCTCTTCGCGATGGAAGAATTTCAAAAACTAGATCCGTGTCAAAGTCCGCGTCTACCGCGAAGGCAGACGCAGATCCACGTCAAAGTCCGCGCCTAGCGCGAAGGTATACTCGGATTCCAGCTTTCCCTAGCCGGAGTGGGATTGGATAATTTAGCCCTTTAGCAACCCTAAGTGATATAAATACATTAAAAAGGGACTTTTGTTGGGTGACACAATATTTTGAGAGGCAAGAACACACAAGGAATAAGGCAGAGAATCCTCTGCGAGTTTTTCATCTTCTTCTTCTTAATTCCATTATTGGTTATGACTTTTTATATTGTAATCTTGTTTAGTAGGATGAGTAGCTAATGAAGTCTTGATTACGTTTTGATATAATTGAGTCATTTTTACTCTATAATTGTTCAAATACGTGTTTTCTTGTGATTAATTGAAAGGGCCCTTGATTAATCGTGTCTAGTTATCATGTGTTGCTTGAGAAAGAACACTTGGTTAGATTATTGTTGAACAACACCACTTGAGGTAAGTTAAGAGATTAATTACTTGAATTTAAAAGCGGGTCAGAGATAACGATATTTTGGTGGGATAATTCTGAGTTGCATAAATTGTTAACTAGAGTAGTTCAAGAGAATGCTTCTAGTAAATTATCGTAATTGATAGAGAGATAACTGCGGTCAACCAGAACTCATATTTCTTATAGAGTGTTACGGCGAGATTATATCTAACGTGTCAGGAATTTATTCGACAATTGGGAAAATCAATAACCCTAGACTATTTTACCATTGAATTTAACTCTATTCTTGATTATTGCTAGTTTTATTTTTATTTTTTCTTAGTTAACTAAATTCTATTTATTTTCCATTAAAAATCTTGCATCTGGGGATTGTTTGAGCTATTCATTAGTAGTGTTAAAAGTTGTAATAAATAGTTTAGTTCCTTGTGGGATTCGACTCTAGATTGAACCAGATTATATATTTGCAGCGATTGTTTTGTCCTTTTTATAAGGCATGGTTGGGCGTGATCAATACTCCTACTTGCAAGCACATTGCCATGTAGGATGAAGGAAAGGCTGCTAGGGATGAGCTGGTGATCACGCCCAACTCTAGTCCTAAAAAGGATAAGCGGTCGCTGCAAATATAATCCGGTCTAAAAGTCCGGAGTCGAATCCCACAAAGAACTAAGGCTTAGTTGTATTTGTTTAATATCATCACAAAGACAAGATTGAAAATAAATAAACAACTGAAAACTAACTATGCTTGAATTGTAAACAATTGAAATAAAGGTCTAAGGTAATGGTTTGTCCCGTTGTTGATTTCCTTAGTTGTATGTTTCTTATAGCTTTAACTTAGTTGCCTCTATCAATCATGATCTCTCCAGCTATCATAAATCTCTCTCAAGCAATTATGATAATTTATTTAGATGCACTTTCTCAAGTTACGCTAGCTAGATTCGCATTACAGTTCACTTAGATCGCGCCCGAGGTATCGTTATCTCTAATCCAACCTCTAAACCCTCGGTTATGACTCTCGCCTATACTCCGGAAGTGATGTTGTTCAAACAACTACCTAAATATACACACTCTCTCAAGCAGATACATCATAAATAGGAACGGCTAATTGAGGAGCCTTTTAATTAACCACAATCAAAATGTAGTTGAATAAATAGAGATAAACAACCAATTCAAAACTATATTAATATAACAACCAAATCATCCCCAACGGGTTTCACCAAAACCCTAGAAAACGAATTAGCTATTCATAATAGTAAGTAAAACTACAATACTAAAAATCATAACCAACAATGAAAAATAGGAAGAGGAAGGAAAAACTTATTGAAGAATTCCCCGTCTTGCTCTCAATGTGTTCTTGCTTCCTTAGGTCTAATTTGTATCCAAAATATGTCCCCCTCTTTTTCTTGGCCGGCCTCCTGTATTTAATATAGTGTTTAGGGATTAAAATCCCGTATTTTGCATTTTGGTCCCTGAAATTTTCGCTTCCTGTCGCGGTCCCACCGCGGTTATGCCAGGACCGCGGCCAGACTAGTCCTCTGAATCAGCGACAGTATTCTGTCGCGGTCTTACCGTAACCGCGATTTTTCACCCTGTTCTGTTTGGAATTTGGAAAAACATAAAACATTAAATTTGTAGCCTTTGAGTTAGCTTTCCAACCATATATTATGGAGCCCAAATGGAGTTCTGAGTAAAAAGTTATGTCTACTTTACCAGACAGTGCGCAATATACCTCCTCGAGTCTTCGTTTTGTTATTTTATCATCCGTTGATCCCCGAATACGATCACGGCTTAATTCATTGGGATTTTACTCAGACGTCAAAGCTTCAAATCACTTGAATTCATTCCATAAAACCTATATAGCTCGGAATCACTTCCACAAGGCATAAAACACACCGTTAATGCAAAACACTAGCGATTAAAGCGCAAACTCAAATAAAGTGTAGTAAATTAGAGTGTAATAATCGACTAAAATACGTAATTATAGCCTATCATCAACACCCCACACTTAAACCATTGCTCGTCCTCGAGCAATCAAACTACATTTTTTTTATAGACATGATTTTTTTAAACAATTCTCCTAACTCATCACACCAATAGTATTTAAAATAGACTAAGCACAAAAGCATAACATCTTCACCTCATGTGACGACCCGACCCTTCGTCACATGAATTACCGCCCCGTTTCCCCCATATTATGTTGCTCTATGTTTCAATATCAGTATTTGGGTTGATCGGGTAGAATTGGATTGGTTTTAGTTGGAAATGAAGAACTTAGCCTCTTAGAAGGAAACTTGTTTTGGAAAAGTAAACCAGAAGTTGACTATATAGTTAGAGGGCTCGAATGTGAATTCCAGTGGTCCGGTTAGCTTCGGGGGATGATTTGCGACTTAGGAGTGCGATCGGAATTGAATTTGGAGGTCTGGTGTAGAAGTAGGCTTGAATTGGCGAAGTTTGAATTTTGGCGAATTCCGGTTGATAGGCGAGATTTTGATCCGAGTGTCGGAATGGAATTCCGAGAGTTGTTGTAGCTTCGTTATGTGATTTTGGATATGTGTGCAAAATTTCAGGTCATTCGGACGTCGTTTGGTTGGGTTTTTGATCGAATGCGAGTTTCGGAAGTTTAAAGAAAACTTAGGCTTGAATCCATGGTGAATGGATGATTTTTGTGTTGTTTGACGTGTTTTGATGATTGGAACTAGTTGGTATGATGTTTTGGGGTATTTTGGTGTTTTTGGTTGAGGTCCCGGGGGCCTCGGGGTGATTTCGGGTGGTTAAACGGAGGATTCGAAGTTGTTGCATGTTTCAGTCCTTGCTGGTTCTGTCATTTCCGCATCTGTGGAAAAGGGACCGCATAAGCGGTTTCGCAGATGCGCGCGTATTGGTCACAGAAGCGGTCCTAGAGGGACCAGGGCTTTCCGCAGAAGCGGACGCAGATCCGCAAATACGGCGACCGCAGAAGTGGTTCTAGACCGCATAAGCGGTCAGTTGGTCGCGTGTGCAGTGACCGCAGGTGCGGTTATTTAACCGCATCAACGGAAAGCGACCTGGAGTTTAAGTGAACAGTGTTCACGAATTTGAAAGAGAAGGAAAATATTTTGGACTTCGGCTAGGGCGATTTCTTGGGCGATTTTGAAGAGAATTCGAAGGGGTTCCATCAGGTATGAATCCTTGGACTCAGATTATGCTATTATGGTGTAAAAACATGGGTTAAGCACTGAAATTCGAGGAATTAGAGGGTAAAAATGGAGCTTAGGGCTTGAAACTTAAGAGAGTTTAAATTTGGGTTTTGAAAGGGCAATTGAATCCCAATTTTGGTAAATTTGATATGTATATACTTGTGGCGAGATGAGGAATTCGGTGATGTGAATTTCGTAATTTTTCGAGAAGTGGGTCCGGGGCTCGGGTTTTGCCAATTTCGTGATTTTTGGTGCTTTTCGAATTCTTTTAATTGGGTTATGTTTCTTTAGCCCATTTTAATGTATTCGTTGTGGTTTTGGCCAGATTCGACGTGCGAGGAGGTCGATTCGAGAGGAAAAGGCTTAGCGGACTAGTCTTGTGGCAGGTTTGAGGTGAGTAATGGATGTAGATGATGACCTGAGGGTTTGAAACCCCAGTATATCACACTGTGATGCTATATTGAGGCGAGACACGTACTCCACGGTGAGTGCGAGGTCGTTTGTGATTGGAGGACTATGGCTTAGTCCGTCCGAGTGATGTTTATAATGTGTATTGACTAGAAATTGATTGGTAAACATCCTACTTGGATTGCTATGAGCATATTTGGGCTGCATGCCGATTATTTGATCCCTCATGGATTATTATCACTGTTTCCATGATGCTTGGCATGTTTTCATGATACGAGTCCTGAGTTAAACACTGTCTCGAAATGATTAGTAAATTTCTAAAGTTTTAAACACTTAATCTATAATTTCTAATAATTGGAACTGAAAATGATGAACTTGATTGTGCTTGTGTGGCTTACATGCATATATCTGGACTGGGTGTGGATCGGGCTGCACGCCGCATCAAATGCTAAGATGATATTGCGCATGGGGTGTAGGAGCCCCTCCGGAGTCTGAACCCCCACAGTGAGCGCAGGTACCCAAATAGATCGGGTTGCGCGCCGCAGCGGTCATGTGCATATCGATATCTGTCTGTTTTATCTGCCATTACATGTTGTTGTCCCGCCATTGAATGTGTAAAATTATTGGTTATAGCTTTGCATTGTTATATTTCGAGATTTCTTACTGTCAACCATTATATATGTCTATTACCACTGGGTTGGAAGTACTCACTTTACTCCCTGCACCATGTGTGCAGATTCAGATGTTCCGGAGGCTTAGTTGAGTTGTTTGTTGCTTCCAGAGCTTTCAGGAGTTGTCGAGGTAGCTGCCTGACGTCCGCAGAACCCGACTCCTCCCCTTATCCCTTTTTATCTTTCCACATTTTAGAACTCTGTATTACATGATAATTTGCTACTCTGTTATCTTAGAGGCTCTAGACTCATAACCCCAGGTCTTTGGGAGATGTTGGCTATGTCAGTGTTTCAGACTGTTTATATTTAAACTATTCGGTGAATAGAATTAACACACTGCTAATTTTATGTTGTTACCCAGTAATGGGATTTGTGATTGGGTTGTGTGTATTGATTGGTCGGGCTTGCCTAGCAATTGTGTTGGGAGCCATCACGATCGGGATTGGGGTCGTGACAAGTTGGTATCAGAGCCTAGGTTACTAGGCCTCATGAGTCATGAGCCGGTTAGTAGAGTCTCGCAGATCGGTACGGAGACGTCTGTATTTATCCTCGAGAGGCTGCAGAACCTTTAGGAAACACTTCATATTCTTGAACTCTTGTCGTGCGGCTTTGTTGTTCCGAGAACTAAAGCTCTATATTCTATTCTCTCGCAGATGGCGAGAATCCGTGCTACCAGACGTGGTGGACGACCACCATTGCCACCTACTAGAGGCCGTGGATGAGGCTGTGGTCGTGGTCGAGGCAGAGCAGCAGGGGCATCACCAGTTGACCCACCAGTTGCCCCCATGCAGGACCAACCTCCAACTGTAGATGCTCCAACAGCACCTGTTCAGGCACCGACAGTGCCCATTGTGATTCCTGGTCTTCAGGAGGTGTTAGCTCAGATCCTATCCGTCTGCACTGGCCTGGTTCACGCAGTCTCAGCCACTACTGCCGCAACTACTTCTCAGACCGGGGGTGGTCATTACAACCCCCGCAGCTCGCACACCCGAGCAGGTTGTTCAGCGATTGCAGACACCAGGAGCAGCCCCAGCTCAGCCAGTTGCACTGGTTGCTCTAGTTGTGCCAGTTACACCAGCTCCAGGTTATGTGGTGTGAGCACGTGATTTTTACCCCAAGTAAAAGAATTCCAAAATCAAAATAAAATGATTTTTGTTTGCAATTGTG
>MU723760.1:0-19204 GCA_026770625.1 Nicotiana glauca
AAAATATAAAGTACTATTTTTTGTATTTTTTAAGTTTAATATAACTACAAAACATTAATGAAACTATTTTTTTTTAAATTTTTTGTAATTATATAAAGATAAAAATAAGATACTATTTTTTTGCATTTTTCAAGTTTATGACAAATACATAAACTTAAATTTATATATCTCTTTTTTTTGTAATTTTCGTTTTTTTTTTTTGATGAAATAAATTAAAATGGTCAAAATTAGCTAAAATAACTATATTAGGCCTAAATTAAATATTTATGCTAAAAATGTGAAAATTCTCGGGGAGGGTCAAAAATCACGTGTTTACAGAGGTTTCACCAAAGAACTAAACTCATAAGCAGATCAAAGTAACATAAGTACAACTATAGATAGGCTAATTGGTGGATAATTGACGTATTTTCCTATCCTTATCTACTTAAATATTCTTTAGTATGTGGCAGAGTTCGAACCCATGACATGCGCCAAGCCTACGGATCAGGTCGCTCGCTCTTAAAAGTCTTACAACACTAAGAAAAGAATCTATGCTAATCTTTGGAAAATCAAATAGTAGGCACTTGTTGCAAGTGCTCACTTTGCCGAGTCTGCTGTGAAGTTATATATCTGGTAATAGAAGACACCACAAACTGAATAATCTGCCCCTCTATATTTTGGGATCTCAATATTCTGTTTTGCTTCTACTTCAATAAAACAACCACATTTATACCTTTTCTTTTACATTTCTAGGATTTCTCAAATGTGATGACTCTATCGACTAATATGAATGACTAAGTTCAATATCTAAAAATTGGATCAAATATCTAGAACCAAATTGACAAAGAATGCTCTAGTCTTGATCTTTCTGTAACTTGTTTCCTCAGTAATGAAGCCAGTGCTTACTTTACAATTACAAGTCAGGGCTGGATGCAACATAGAAACAGAATATTCGGCTTATACTTTTCTATGCGGGGCATATATGTATGCGTATATATATATATGTGTGTGTGAGACTAAAATTGCGAAAGATATTAAGTTCTAACTCATAATTGGAAAAGTATAACGCGTTTAGTGATGAGAACATAAAAGTTGAAATCATATAGATTTAGGATCCACCTCTGCTAGGAGTTAAGAGTACAACGAGGGGTCTTGTGGTTCAAATTTGGGATAAACGAGGATATCCTATAGGTTGAGGTATCCAATGTGATTCGCTATCCCACCGTCTATATGAATTAACTAATCCTATCATTTTTGTATAAAATTTATCCAACCATTAACTAATACTCATAAATAAATATGGAATAAATCATTCAAGAAATTAGTATCCTTATCTCGATAATCAAACAACCCTGAATGCAAAAGGTTAAATAGTAGTAATACTCGTGCTTCCAAAATCTTCTTAGAATGGGAATTAAGATACAGGGAGAGGAGGAATTACAGCCCATACATGTCGATACAGCAAACATAAATCCACTCAATCTTTTGAGGGATAATACATAATTACCCCTCTGGAGTAGTCTCGTTTTACTATATGCATCCTTTAATTTTGGCGGGGTCTATGACCCCATTGTATCTTTTCAAATTGAAAGTAATACGACATTTCGAGCTGATGCAACATATGCTGTCGTTTGCACTTTATTTTAGCGCGTGAAAAGCCCAAGGCAATATTTTTTTCATTTTCTCTTCCTTCTTTTTCTTTTCTTCTGTTTTTTTTTTCTTCCTTTCATCTCCTTATCTCTCCATCTACAACTTAACCTTTCCACCCATCTCTTTTTTATATTCATCTCCTTATCTCTCCATATGGATGGAAAAGAACGATATGTAGTCGTTGGTCACTGAAGCATAATTCTTTGATTGAAATTTATCTTCATGAAGAAACAATGACTAGCACCCGTTTCTCCTTTACACTGAAATTGAAAAATTGATCCTCTTTGGTAGAAGAAGATTTGAATAATCCAAAGTCCAAACAAGGATTCAGCCACAAAGAAACAGAGGCTATGACAAACTAAAAACGGAATTATTTTGCTTTTACCGTTCTTTATTTTTGTCCTTTTCTTGTTTTTATCCTTAATATTATTGTAGAAAAATGAACCAAAATTGGCAGATGTAGGATTCAATTCTATGATAATTTAGTTTTTCATAGTTTAGTTTAATGGTGATTTTAATATACAGATTTTGATTAGATGCTAAATTCAATTTTTAAATTTTGATTAGGTGGTGATTTTAAAATTTTGGGGTTTTGATTTGGCGGTGATTTAGTTTTTATTTCAATTTGGTGGATTTGATAGTTTTGGTGGTAGTGATACGTATAGAAGGATGATGGTACCAGCTGCTTGCGGAAGTGTACCTAGTCGTTAGAATTAATTGGAGAAATATAGTTTAGTTCCTTGACACTTAAATTCTAGTATTTTTATTTTATAAGTTTCTAGTATTACAATTAAGTCCCTAGACATTTAGCTGTAAGCAGATTCCATCCTCTGCAAATACCGTTATTTGCAGGACAGTTGGGTAGAGGAGCTGTACTATTCCCTTCTCAGCACTCTTATCCTTTTAGAGTTTTCATCATCTATATCTATTGTAATAGCTGATAGGATTCTTTATCAATGAAATCCTTATAACTTAATTTAGCTTAGCATAGTTTTTCTTCTTTCTTCTCGTTCAAACTTCACTGTTCCATTGCTACTGCACCAGGTAGATATGCTAGTTATGGCAATGATATAGGTGGCTAAAGTGGTGGCATTTTTTATGGAGAAGAACAAAAGAAGAAAAACAAGAATAAGGAAAATAGAAGCAAACAAGAAAAAAAAACTTAAATGAAATAAAAAATAAATAAAAATAGAATTAGTAAAAGAAAAATGGTATGGCATCACGTGATTGGTGCGTGTATGTCACATATTTTTGTGAAACTGAATTTATTTTCTTTCAAAAAGCATATGGGATCATAGGACCCCCATAAAGTTAAAGAGTACAACCTCAATAGGTAATTATGTATTATTCCATCTTCTTAACTTGGCTTCAAATAAACCAAAATGGTAACTTGTTGATCTAACAATTAAAAGGAAAATAAAAAACCATGCTAATGAAACACCAATCTCCTCTCTTTTAATTTGGACTATCCAATCAAGAAAAAGAAAAACAGAATATAAACAAAAGGTTACTGAATTTATATATCAGTGAAGCTATTAGTCTTTGTATGGAGGCAAAATCACGATGGAAGAGAATCGAGACAAGGATCTCAACGAGATGAGAGAAGCAGTGCAAGCTTCTCAAAAATAGCAGGATAAGGGCAAGAACTTACCTGAGCAAGATCTGGGACTTGAGCTTTATTCACCAACAATTGGGCCCTTTGGAGGAATTGGAGTCCAGGGGAGTGGAGGCTCTTCGAACCCTTCTTCTTCTCAACCAGTAAACCATCCTGGGGTTACTGAACATGGAATGGGACAGTCTCCATCAATAGGTATTGGAGTCAACATTGGAGGCATACCAGCTCAACAGAATCAGCCTATGCCGACTCTAGGATGTTACAACGGAGCTGCTGTCACAGGAGGTTCTCATGGTGTTACTTCCCCTAACATTCTATCTAGGTTAGGAAAGTTAGAATTCCCTCATTTTGATGGTAAGGATCTCAGAACTTGGCTTTACAAAATTGAGCAGTTTTTCTCTTTAGAAAAAATCCCTCATGTTCAGAAAATCAAAGTGGTTTCATTCATTTAGAGGGAATTGCTATAGAATGGCACCAAGATTATATGACAAGTAGAATGCATTTACCTTATCCTAGTTGGGGTGAGTATCCGTATGTATTATTAGATAGATTTGGTGCTGAGTATGATGATCCCATGGCTGAGCTCAAGCTGTTATTTCAAACGGGAGTTGTGAAAGATTACCAAGACCAGTTTGATAGATCCATGAATAGACCATCCTTTCCATTGGAGTATGCCATCAGCTGCTTCATAGCTGGTCTTAAACCTGAATATAGAGATAATGTTAGAGCCCACAAACCAAATTCCCTACCCCAAGCCTACTACCTAGCCAGACTATAAGAATCATCTTACCTAGCTCAACACAGAACCTTACGACCCCTTCCTTCTCCTACCCCTTTTGTAGCATCAAAAAACACATCCATTGTCCTATACTTAGGTCCCAAAACACCTTATAAACCTCTTGAACCCAATTCCCAGTGGAACAAAGGCAAAGGAAAGAAGATGGCACCAGCTGAGCTTAATGAGAAAAGACTAAAAGGTCTTTGCTATTTCTGTGATGAAAAATTCTTTCCGGGGCACAAGTTTAAGACAAACAAACAACTATTTTTGTTGGAACTGGAAGAGGGAATGGAACTTGAAAATGACAATCAACAGCTGTATGTGATGAAGGTTGAAGAAATTCAAGAAGAGGAAGTTTGTGAAACCAGTAAAGAAGCTGAAGCAAGAGGGGAAATTGATCCTGTAATTATCTCATTGAATGCTCTCAATGGGGTAACTGGCTTTCATACATTAAGGGTCACAAGTTACACAGAGAAGGGTCCTTTTAGTGTGTTGATTGATACAGGAAGTGCTCACAACTTCCTTGACAGTGCAGTAGCTAAGAGGTTTGGTTGTCAAGTCCAGAAAGTCAATCCTCAGCCTGTGAGTGTTGCTGATGGTGGCACTATGTATGATACTGAATTGTGTAAAGGGTTGAAGTGGTTACTTCAAGGAGCCACATTTCAAACTGATTTCTTGCTGCTGACCTTAGGGACATGTGACATGGCACTAGGAGTCCAATGGCTTCAAACTCTTGGAGACATCAAGATGAACTTCTCTCAACTCACTATGGAATTTCATTTTCATGGAAAGAAGCATTTGCTGCAGGGTAATGCTGCTAGACTCAAGACAGTGGATGCTAGAACTTTAGGAAAAATGGCTGAAGGAGAGGCTCAGTTATTCATGATAAGAGTCCTGCCTACAGAAGACTCTAAAGATGCCAAAGTCCCTCAATCTGCAGGGATAGAACCAGGAATCAAAAGCCTCATAGAGGAGTACCAGGTTCTGTTTTCAGAACCTACTGGGCTTCCACCTTCTAGAGGATTATTCGACCATAGAATATCCTTAGAAGCTGGTAGCAATCCAATTAACATCAGGCCATACAGGTACTCTTCAGCTCACAAGGATGTGATTGAAAGGCTAGTACAAGAAATGCTGGATCAAGGCATTGTTCAGCCTAGTTCCAGCCCTACTCCTGTGGTTCTAGTTAGCAAGAAGGATGGATCATGGAGACTCTGTGTAGATTATAGAGCCTTAAACAAAGACACCATCAAAGATAAGTTCTTAATACCAATCATTGAGGAGTTGTTGGATGAGCTTGGTGGTTCTAAGGTGTTTACAAAAATTGACCTCAGGTCCAGATACCATCAAATAAGAATGGATCCTATTGATATAGCCAAGACAACATTTAGGACTCATTCGGGCCACTATGAATATCTAGTGATGCCATTTGGGCTCACTAATGCTCCTTCTTGTTTCTAAGGCCTTATGAACCACATCTTCAAGGAATACTTAAGGAAGTTCATCTTAGTATTTTTTTATGACATCCTAGTGTGCAGCAAAAGCATGGAAGATCACCTGGTACACCTTAAGCTGACCTTTGAGTTATTGGTAAAGCACAACATGTTTGTAAGGGAAGCCAAGTATTCATTTGGGAGCAGCGTGATTGAATACCTTGGCCACTTTATCTCGGTTGATGGGGTTGCTACTGATCCTAGAAAGATTGTTGTTGTTCGAGATTGGCCTATTCCGGCTACTATTAAGCAGCTAAGGGGGTTCTTGGGACTAGCTGGATACTACAAAAGGTTCATACAAAGGTATGGAGTGATTAGCAAGCCACTCACTGATCTGCTGAAGAAGGACAACTTTCATTGGAACGATAAGGCTACCACAACTTTTGAAGCTCTAAAAATAGCTTTATTCACTGCTTCTGTATTGGATCTACCTGATAGTTCTTAGTAGTTCATAGTGGAAACTGATGCATGTGACATTGGGATAGGGGAAGTCTTGATGCAAAAGGGACATCCTATTGCCTACATCAGTAAAGGACTCTCTCCTAGGCATCAAACTCTATCAGTCTATGACAAGGAACTCCTGGTATTAGTGTTGGCTATCACTAAATGGTCACAATACCTGAGAGGAAGACACTTCATAGTGAGGACTGACCAAAAGGCACTTAAGTTTCTCTTGGAGTAGAAGCTTTACACTGGTACTCAAATGAAGTGGATAGCCAAAGTCATGCAATTCAACTTCACTATAGAATATAAGAAAGGTAAGGAGAACAAGGCTGTAGATTCATTGTCTAGACTGCCTGAAGCAGAATTAACTACATTGCATATCAACAACTTTGGGGCAGTCTTGTTCCAAAGGATCATGGAAAGTTGGCAGAATGATCCAGAGTTACAGGACTTGATCAAAAAGATACAGAGCAAGAAGGAGGAAAACCATGGCTATTCTTATGATAACCAACAGTTGAGGAAGAATGGGAGGCTAGTTGTGGGAAATGATGCAAAACTTAGGAAGGATATGATTCAACAATGGCATGATCTTCCTATAGGAGGCCACTCTGGTATCAATAATACATACAGGAAACTGGCATCACTATTTTATTGGAAAGCAATGAAGGAGGATATCACTACATATGTCAAAGAGTGTTTTGTATGTCAAAAAAGAAAATATGATAGTTCTCCTTATCTTGGTCTGCTCCAACCCTTGGTAATTCCTAGTACTGCATGGTCAAGTATTAGCAAGGATTTTGTGGAAGGATTGCCTAAATCCAAAGGCAAATCAGTAATTTGGGTGGTGGTGAATAGATTGACTAAGTATGCCCACTTTGTGGGAGTTTCTCACCCATACACAGTTGCAGACATAGCTCAATTGTTCCTAGATAATGTATACAAATTACATGGTATGTCTGAGAACATAGTGAGTGATAGGGATCCAGTGTTTGTTGGCAAGGTTTGGCAAGAACTTTTCTCTGCTCATGGAGTTACCTTGAGCACATCCTCTGCTTATCATCCACAATCTGATGGTCAGACTAAAGTTCTTAACATGTGCTTGGAGACCTACCTGAGGTACTATTGTTCTGATGCTCCACAAGATTGGTACTTATACTTACCCCTCGTTGAGTGGTGGTACAATACCTCACACCACTCTGCCATCCAAACCACCCCATATGAAGCCCTTTATGGACAGCCCCCTCCCATACATTTACCTTACCTTCCTGGAGATGCTGTTGATGAACAAGTAGACAGGAGTTTTGTAGCCAGGGAATTCAAAACTCAACTCCTAAAATACCACCTTAGTCGGGCTCAGCAAAGAATGATTTCTCAAGCCAACCATCATAGGTCAGATAGACAGTTTCAAATAGGTGATTGGGTCTACTTCAAGATCTAACCTTATAGACAATTCACTCTGTCTGCAACTCATTTTTCAAAACTAGTAGCCAAATACTATGGGCCTTATCAAATCATTCAGAAAGTTGGTGTTGTTGCCTATAAATTGAACCTTCCCTCCAACATCACCATACACCCTACCTTCCATGTTTCCTTTCTTAATCCATGTTACAATGTGCCTGATAACATAACTGATCCTCCAGTCATGGACATTACCAACCCTTGCTACCCTACTCCCAAATCCATACTCGACAGAAGGATGATCAAAAAGGGGAACAAAGCCATAGCTCAAGTTCTTGTGCAATGGGAGCAGATGCCTGATGATCAAACCACTTGGGAGGATTATCATGTCTTGAAGACGAGGTTTGCAGCTTTTCATCCTTGAGGAGAATGAGGATTTCAAGTGGGGAGAAATGATGCGTATAGAAGGATGATGGTACCAGCTGCTTGCGGAAGTGTACCTAGTCGTTAAAATTAATTGGAGAAATATAGTTTAGGTCATTGACACTTAAGTCCTGGTGTTTTTATTTTATAAGTTTCTAGTATTACAATTAAGTCCCTAGATATTTAGCTGTGAGCAGTACCATCCTCTGCAAATACCGTTATTTGCAGGACAGTTGGGCAGAGGAGCTGTACTATTCCTTCTCAGCACTCTTATCCTTTTAGAGTTTTCATCGTCTATATCTATTGTAATAGCTGATAGGATTCTTTATCAATGAAATCCTTATAGCTTAATTTAGCTTAGCATAGTTTTTCTTCTTTCTTCTCATTCAAACTTCACTGTTCCATTGCTACTGCACCAGGTAGATATGCTAGTTATGGCAATGATATAGGTGGCTAAAGTGGTGGCATTTTTTACGGAGAAGAACAAAAGAAGAAAAAAAATAATAAGGAAAATAGAAGTAAAAAAGAAAGAAAATAAAATAAAAAGATAAATGAAATAAAAAATGAATAAAAAGAAAATAAAAATAGAGTTAGTAAAAGAAAAATGGTATGGCATAACGTGATTGGTGCGTGTATGTCACGTATTTTTGTGAAACTGAATTTATTTTCTTTTAAATAATATATGGGATCATAGGACCCCCATAAAGTTAAAGGATATAACCTCAATAGGTAATTATGTATTATTCCATCTTCTTAACACCCATATATCTCGACTTGGCTTCAAATAAACCAAAATGGTAACTTGTTGATCTAACAATTAAAAGGAAAACAGAAAACCATGCTAATGAAACACCAATCTCCTCTCTTTTAATTTGGACCATCCAATCAAGAAAAAGAAAAACAGAATATAAACAAAAGGTTACTGAATTTATATATCAGTGAAGCTATATGGAGGCATGGTGGAAAATAGGAAAAGTTGACAGATTCAACCTTAGAGCTTAGAGGAAATTTTAAAAATGAGTACTGTACTTAATTTTTGTGTTCATGGCAGGTAAAACTGACAGTGCCTGTAATCAACAAATGATTGAGTGAAACGTATTAAGATAACTTACAGGGAAAAGGACCTTAGTATGTGACGATAAGAAATGAATGGAATTTAGTGGCTAAGAGAAATGATGAGAACATATTTTCTGACTAATAAAAGTTGATCTTGGAGGATTGGACTCTCCATTTAAAAGCACTAATAAGGTCTTTTCGGCCGATTTAAGCTAATATCCCTCTTTTAGGTTACTATATTAGATACCCTTTCACATTCGAGTAATGTCGGTTCATATCATTTTCAGATTGCGCAAAAATATTTTAGATTGTTGTTTAATGTGTGTAATATTAACAAAATTTAATATTGAATATTTTCTCATAATATTTTTCAATCGCTAACAAAGGATCTTTAGATCGTATGATGTAAGAGTGAGAAATAAAGTCAGTTACTAAACAGCTGAAACAAGAGAGGATAACCGACACAGATTTCACTCTTTTTGAGATAAAGAAACTTGGTTTCTAGATTTTGGATATTCATGTTAATGTTAGCCATATATAATTGAGGAAATGGGCCTCCATGGCTATTTAAAATGTTAAAATTAAGAATATGTCCCTTTTTAAATATTTTAGGTGTAAAAGATAGATATCTTATATGTAAAATTAAATGTGTAACAAGAAAGGAAAAAAGTCAAAATTAGAAACAAATTTAATATTAGCCAATTCGTAAAATATTACCTCAAATGCTACGATATTAGCCAATTAATTCTTAGCATTTCAATGACGTAAGTCTTCCCGTTTTGTATATTGATGATGTTAATCCTATACTCTGTAATAGTTTCTTTTCATTAATTTTTTATTTTTTGTTTTATTTAATTTTAGGTTGCATTTAAGCTCTTATTCGTCTTGTTTCATTCTAGTCGATTTTAATAGTAATAGATAGAGATGTCAAAACGGTCCAGCCCAGCCCAAGCCTCGTGGACTTTTAAATTTGGTGGGCTAGGACGGCCTGACCCGCAATATGAGTGAGCCTTAAAATGATCAGCCCCCAACCCAACCCTAAGAGGGTCGCGGGCAAGGGCGGGCTGGCCCTTTGAATTTTTTTCAGAAAAAATTTCTTTAAATCCTTAAATATTTTTTCGTGATATAGAGGGTGTTTGGCTAAGCTTATAAGCTGGTCAAACTGGCTTATAAGCACTTTTTGGCTTATCTACGCGTTTGGTAAAATTAAAAGTGCTTATAAGTTAGTGCTTATAAGCCAAAAATNATAAAACACTTCTTTTTAAACAAAACTCTTTGTATACCCAATTTTTTAGTTGCTTATTATTAATTTCAGTACTTTTATCCAAACAAGTAACTGCTTATTTTTTAAATCAGCTTCAGCACTTAAAAGTGCTTTTCAGCACATATGCTTATCAGCTACTCTAAATCAGCTAAGCCAAACGGGCTCATAGTCAATTAATCTTCTAAACAACTTCTGTTTGCTTAGAGCGTACAAAAAGCTTGATATTTAACGAGGAATCTCGTAATTGAAATGCAAATTCTCTATATCTCTAGCTTTCTTTTTTAAAGTTACATGAATATTTTCTTAATACTTTTCTTTCATTTTCCATATTCAGGGATGGCTTCAATAAGTTTATATGATAAGGTTTTTAAATTTAGGATTAACATCATTTGCTGATTTCATCATTATAATCCATAAATTTAAAATTCTTGAAATTGGCTAGTGGTCAAATTTTTTTTTGTGTGTATTTAAAATTAATTTTTTTTCTATACTGAAGAGTAGTTTAAATATTAATAATATATTAAAGTAATCCAAACTGATCATTGGCGACTTAGAATAATATTTTCTTTTAAAAAAAGATTATTATTGGTCACCTAAAACTTTTCGATTTCGTTATTAATTAAGCAAAAGAAAAAGTAATTTTGTCATATTACATGCATCTCAAAAATCTAATTTTAGTTGATATGGAAGGGTAAATGAGCAATCTATGGTTGGGGAACGGGGATTATAGTTAATAGTTTCTTTAGTTTTTACTTTTTTAAATATTAAATATTTAACAGTTAATTAATTTTTGGCCCACGGGCAGGCCTAGACCCAGCCTTGGTCAAGTCTCAAGGGCTAGTGGGCTGACTTGGGCCGGGCTTATAAGCCTCAATTTTAAATGGACTCAAAAAATTTTAGCCCAACCCTACTCAAGTAGCGTCTGGGTTGAGCTAGCCTAACCGGCCACTAATAGAAGTAGGGGTGTACATAGGTCGGGTTGGTTCGAATTTTACAATTACCAAACCAAACTAATTGTGTTGGATTATTAAATCTAAAGACCAAACCAAATCAATAAAACTCGGATTTTTCACTCTCGGTTTTTCTCGGGTTTTCGGGTTTTTCGGGTTTTTTTCCCGTAAAATTTTCGTAGAACAAAACATATAAATTATGCTCAAAATATTTCTTTAGTCCTAGTAAAATACAACTATATAAAGTATTTTTCAAGAAAATAATACAAAATATGATATTTCATGGTATTATCCTAAAATATTCAACAATAAAGATAATAAAATTATGTAATATAAATATTGCTAATTAAAAAGCCATAATAAAAATAAACATAATCTAAGATTACTAAATCATGCTAAAATAAGGGAGTATTAAATACATGACTAAATGCTAAAGAAAAAATAAAAATAGGTTATGCATTTTTATCTAAATTATTGCAAAACAAAACATAGATATTCAATACATTCTCGTTCGTAATATTGAATTAAATGTCTTTTGTTAGCATTAATATTGATTTGATTTTGGTTTGGGCTTTTGTTAGCACTATTTAATTTACTAATGTTAATGGCTATAAAACTTATTGGAACATTCAAAAGTTTTAAATCCAACCTTGAAATAATACCTCAAAAAATAAAATTATGAAATCTTGAAATATTTATAAATTACATCACAATAAGTATATTTATATATTAAATATATCTATAATTTCTATATATGTAATGTCGGGTTGGTTTGGTTTCGGTTTGACTTTCTTTAGTTAAAACCAATCCAAACCAATTATGGTGGGTTTTTTTTTCCAACACCAAACCAAATCAAACCAACCCATAGTCGGGTTTTTTTTCTCGGTTTGACTCGGATTATCTTGTTGGTGCGATTTGTCGGTTTCCTTTGTAAACCCCTAAATAGAAGCTAACAAAGTTGATGGTTAACTCTTAAATATCAATTTCAATTAGACAAAATAAAATCACCAGATTGCATCATCTTTCTTTTATGGTAAATATTGAAACCAAAAATTAAATGTGTCATTTATTAAAAGTAAATTAGATAGAACGTTGGAGTGATGAATCCTACGAGGAAGAGTTGAGTACAACCCAGTGAAGTAAAAGGCTAACTCCATGTGTTGCTTAGCTTATTTAGTTAGAAAATTTTGATATTCAACTACTAGCGTATTTTTGCATTTCCGTTGTGTTTATAATTGTGTTAGGTGTTACTAGTCATTTGCTAGCGTATTTTTTCCACTTCCTTTATGTTTATAATTATTTAGGTTTTAATAGTAAACTGCCAGCGTAATTCCGCTGTTTCGAGTGAATGTTGTTGGAATAAATTGGGTACATCTCAATGAGTTTGAATCTTAATTTTTGGACGATTTGATAGAGATTTGAGATAGTTTGAATTGAAAATTAAGCCAAAATCGAAGTGAAAGATGAATAAGGAAGAAGATGAGATGTTCATCCTCTTGTGTATTCATATGTATCATTTATGTATCCCAAATGTATTTCATGTGTATCCATACACATGAGATACATGCTAGATACATGTGTCGTGAAAAAAATTTTAAAATTGATTTTAACTATAAATTTGACTTCAAACCAGTCTAAATGACCTCCAATCTTCCTCAAATTTTGCATATTACCTCATTTATGTGTTTTTAACGAGTTCCAACCATACCCAATTGAAGAAAAAAAATTGTTTTATTATTTTTAGGTGACTTGCAATGCTCTAAGGAAAGAGAGGAACATGCAATTGCTACGTTATGTTTGTGTAAAAATCAAAGTAGGGGCAAATTTAGTTCTGAAGTTCTTCAAGGTTAAAAAAAAACCAAGAAAGAACGACATAAAAAAGAGAACCTTGAAGGGAGTTCAGGATTGATCAAATAAGACTTTAAAAATAATCGAAAGATCACATGTAACTATTTATATTTTGTAATTTTTTGTGGCTATTTTTGGTAATCAATGCTTGCCGGCTAATTGTTGGTAAGTTTGAGCAAATTTAGGCTATTTCCGTACTTTTCCCTAAACAAAATGCCTAGAATGGGTGTGTGGACCATTAGAAAAGAGAAAAAGTTATTTTTTATTCTTTTGCTAAGGAAAGAGAAAAGTTGAAGAAATAGGTAGAGACTCTGCTCAATCTGATTAAACAAAGATGCATAACTTGAATTGGCGTGATAATAAGTGTTTTTTTGTAATCTGTCCCTATTTAGTACTTATTTTGTCTAAGCGAGAACTTCTACATCTTTTTATATTTGAATTTTTTTTTTAAATTTTAACTATAGCATTTTAATTTTAATGGCAAGCTTTTGTAACCACAAGGTAAAATCATTAGTTATTCTCTTGAACGTACTAAAAACTTTCTTTTTTTAAACTTCGTGTTCCATACACCGGAGAGAATAAGGCATCATGCTCTTTTACAATTTTAAAATTGAGAAAATAACATTTTTAGATCTCGTATGTGTAAGAGAAAAACTCTTAATGTAAAAGTAAATCTCATGCGTAAAAAATAAAGTAGGATCATAAAACTAAAAAAAAATTTGTAAAAAGCCACAAAAACATACAAAATGAAATAGGAGTATCACTCACATATCTCATTTGGAGACATTTTAGCTCAAATACTTAAATAAGAGTCCTCCAATGAAATAGGTCCAAATAGAAGAAAAAAAGTATTTTTTAAAAACAGTTTAAACCTTTTCCATTAAAAAAGTTCCATTAGAAAAGTGGTTTCATAGTACATTTTAAAAAAAATTAATACATAAGCAAAATACTGATGATATATCTTATTCAGAAAACGGGAATAATCTGCGGGCAACCGAAAATAAAAAGTGTACATTAGTACACGACGAAGAGAGCAATGTTCGCTGTTAAGTGCATGAAACAAACCTATTTTACTGGATAAGTCTCTGTTAAAATGTATTTGCTTTCCTTATTTCTTTGCATTTCCTATCCTGACCAAAATTATGTAAAACAGAGACAGTAAAAGGCCATATTCCTTTCTTCCCTTCTTGTTTTTTCAATGCAAACACAGTAAATTGAACTTTTTAATATCAATGAAATCTAAACCAGTTTGTGCTTATACCAACTATTTCATCAAGTACTTGCTAACTATTTCATCGAGTACTTGCTACCTCCCGACACCATAGCCATTCTCCTACTATAAATGGAGTTTTAGCTCCAACTTAATTGAAATAACTTGAAAAATGCTGACTTGGAACTTGGAATACCTAATCATCTACTTATGAAGAAACGTCTTTTGGAATAATGACTTGATATACAACTACCGCCGCTACCTTGATTTACCATACATCTATATTCCTGCTTCACTTAAGACCTAGTCCATGAGAAAATTCAATATAACAGCACTATAATCAATCTGGAGTCTATTGTAATAAATTCAAAGGAAGCAATAGCAAAGAATAATGAATGTGACGAGAATATAAGAAACGGTGAATCAGAGTTCGTAGGACGAGTTCAGCCTTTATCACTACTTTCCAGCAAATTCAGACTAAAGGAAAATCTACAAGAAACTATACAGCTGCAACATGAGGATGGCCAAACAAAAAATTCAATTGCAGAACTCGAGTAAATCAACGGATATATGTGCTTAAAATTCTTGTTCCAACAGGGAATAGCCAAAACTGCATATATCTAGAAATAGATCGCTGATACATACTAGGTCCTAGTCAACTATGATGACAATCTCCTGCTTCCAACTCAAAAGACCGTCCCAAAAAAACAAAATCAAAACTCAGATGCTATGAAAGATAAAGAACTTTACACACATTTGTTGTTGACTATAAGAACAAAATCGGAGACCAAGGAACTTCTAACCACTAAAGTTAACAGGCACATCCTCCTGACTGTGCTTGTGACTGGGATGCATTCGCGTTGCTTGACTTGAGGTTGACATCGACCATGTCTTCTTGCTTAGCAGAAGATAACGTCTCCATCCCTGGCAATGCCGCGGCAATTTTTCTAAATAGAGGCTGCAGTTGTATATTAAGCACTATGAGCAACCAAAAGATACATAGGTGCAGGACCAAAATGAAAGGAACTAACTTGATCATATCACAGTATTCATTTCTTTTTCTTTTTGTGGGTGTAAGTATAACAGAGTAAATGGTGCACATATCATCATCCATCGACAACTTTACTTACTTTTATGTTAAAGCCAGCCTTAGCACTGGTTTCAATAAACATGACATTTAGTTCACGAGCTTTTGCTTCTGCTTCCTCTATTGAAACTTGCCTATAATTCAGTCATAGGAAGAATGCATGATAAGTATAGCATACTATGAAGATAATAAATAATTAAAAAAAAATGTACCAATGAGAGACAGCACAACACAAATTGCACAAATATACAACCAGTCGAGTTGGCAGACTCCTCTTTGCTTATAACAAAAGGTAAGTGTTAGCACCCTTAAGCCTATCAGAAACACAGATGTGGTACTTTTTTTATTTATTTATAAGGAGCAGTTGTGGCATTTGTAACACAGATATGCTTGCTTTGCACTTCAGTTACAACCCCATGAAGCCAATGCACATTCCTCCTCTACCATTGAATAAGATGGGCGATGTCATATGCGTGCTGTTAGCAAAGATATTTCTCTGCCTATAAAAGAGGCATTCCCTTCTCATTTGTCTCTTCTACCTAGTCGAAATAAAATATTTATATAAACACTCGTTGACAAAAGGCATTATTGTAGAACAATGTAAATCTTGTCTTGTCTTATTACCTAAGTTGCTCCAACATGGCAGTTTAGGTGCCGCACCCATGTCGCCACGACACTAACGTGGGTGTGGGTATGGGATCTGTACCGGATCTGATCAAACAATTTTGGGTACTTTGACAAGGACGGACGGAAAAATTTGAGACGAGATACAATTTGATTTCCGAAATCAGAACCAAAATTAGGGAAGAAAATAGCATACGTTATCTAGGAAATTAATCCTTATCTACAACTTGAGAATAAAAAAGAAATTCATACTTTACAAGCTATACGTAAGTATTCCTCAAAATTCCTCACAATTAGAGATATTTTTATATCTTTATTTTTTTGAATTATTTTTAGCTGCATCCCCACACCCGTATAAGTACTAGGATCTGAATCCTAGAATCTTAGAATTTACATCTCGAAAGATCCGACCTCTAGATCTGCACCCGTATCGGACCACCCGTGTCCGAGCAACTTAGCTTATTACTTTGATTGCTCCTTTAAGCTAACTCTCCACTTAAGGCCAAGTAAATTTTATCTATTTTTTTCTGGAACTAACTTCAATAAAGCTAAGTCTTCTCTTGTATTGTTTGATGTCTTTGTTCGAACCCTTTATGGTTTTCGCACTTTTCCATTGTTTCCTGTGATTATTATTCAATAGGTGTCCCTGACCCCAACAATCTTGAATCATAACTTTTGGGAAACAAATAATGCCGTGGGTATAGGCAAACGCCAAACAACACCAAATACCCACGAGGAGTCCTCAAGTTGTTCTAACTTGAGGAGCTGAAATAATTGAATCAAAAGACTCAAGCTTAGAAGAGGTTCTCAATAGATCAAGCAAGACTAACCACACTCATAAAGACATAAAACTCTAAGTAGGTGCATTAGAGAGAAAAAAAGGAGAGAGATGAGCAAAGAAGACAATAGGAGTAAGAAATGCACTTATTCAGCCATTCTCTAACCTTTAACTATCACATTCTTCTCTCAGCTACATCCCCAAAGCAAGTGAAAGGTCTTTAATACAATTTTCATGGAAGTATGAATAACAAAAGATTATCATAGCAATATGTTAATGTGAGAGTCTATCAACAGAAGAGATCCTGGCACTCATAAATGCAAGATGCACAAGATATAAAATTCTCCTTTAACTAGTACGGACCTCAATTAACTCATTACTAAGGCCAAAAGACTTCCCAAGAGCGCTTATCATAGAAGTACCCTATTTTACTTCAAGCTACATACTTTGTTTCTTGACCTAACCATGGGCTTGTTAAGCAACTATTATTATAGAGTGTCAGTGCATCCATGCTCCATCCAAGGATCTCTAAACTTTTCTCACAGTAGCCATTATACTGAGTTTGCTCTGTAAGAAATATTAAGAAGATTGTACATGATATTGTGTATCAATAAGAATTAATAAAAAATAATTAGATTCATTCATTCCTATAAAAGCATTTCTACATTAACTATTCAAATTCAGCAGCTTGAGCGAATATTAATCAATCTGAGTTTTCAATCAATTCTTCATTGTCTTATTTTTCACACGGTACCAGAGCAAATCCATCTATTCATAATTTATCAAATGATGGGCTCGATGTTGTATTGTCCACGGTTCAGATGTCCAATTTTGGGCATGCCGGGGGTTTTAAATGTCTCACATTAATGGAGGAACTGGGATATTGCCTTCTATATGGTCTAGAGAAATCCTCAGCTTATGAGTTAGCTTTCGGGGTTGAATAAGACATAAGGTCTATTTTGTTAATATGCTCCTCATACTTAGGATAGGTCGAATGCCCAATGTGTCGTTAATGGTAAATAATATATTTCATCTAAATCTAAGCAAAATTCAAAATTACTCGCATTAACCCGGACAAAAGTGCATTCACTGCATTATATGGCTTTACAAAAATGAAGTTGAACTAATTAAGGACCAGAATTCATTATAGTTCATGGTGAAAAAAAACCCATGTAGCTAACAAGCGAAACTAGATAATGTAGATTCAGAACAATGCATTATATTGTACAAGTTTCAGTTCAATATCTTTTTCTAAGACAAACGTTACATTATAAAGAAAATTTCATGATAGTTGCTAAGAAGCTAACTACGCAAATACACCTATCCAAGCACATATCAGAAAATGTAAAAGGGAAGAATGTGCAAAACTAAATTAACAATGGCTTCTCTTAGCTATGAACCAATATCTACTTAGATAACTTGAATCATAAGTTCTTCTACTCAACTTGAAAAGTGATGTAATATATTTCTCCATAAATAGTAATATTACCAAGTTGGCATAGATGAGTTAGTTGCACAAAGTGGCTATGCATAATGCAATGATGCTATATTTTCCAAATCAGAAATCTTATGGGTTGTTTTCTCTAGGTAGAAGTTTAAGCACTGCCAGATGGAGTTACAGGACTTGTTGTCTAAAGATTTGCATGTCTCCCTTTTATTTTATCTCCTTGCCTTTACTTTTGGTTGGGGAGAATTATGGCTTCAAAGACTTTTATCTTTCCATAATACCAACATACATCCCCCCTAAATAACAAACTCAAAGCCATATGACCATTCAGATGAAATAGCAGGAAAAGAAGTGAATTTCACCCTCATCGGTTCTCAAACAGAGCCCACCAACACCACCCTGGCCACAAAAAAAAACAGAGAAGGAAATGAACTTTATGGTTACCTTTTTTCAACAAGATCAGTTTTGTTACCAACAAGCACAATGATAACGTCACTGCCGCGCTCAGTACGAACCTCCTCAATCCACTTCGAGGTGTTTAAGAAGGACTGCCTACCTGTAATCAGCAAGAAAAATAAAGCGTGTGAATTTAGTAAGTGACAGAAAGTCAAGCCAATACCATGAAAATCACGCAACATCAACCATGAGCAGGATTAGAAACACCAAGTCCGTTTAAGATAAACTGGATAGACACTTTTCTACCACACCACAGTATTAACATCGGAAGAAGGCATACTTGCAACATCATAAACAATGACAGCAACAGAGGAGTCCCTAATATAGCTTGGTATAAGACTCCGAAATCTCTCTTGCCCCGCAGTGTCCCTATAAAGACAACAGGAAACGGTTAATTTTTACTTTTTTAGACCACTTAAATTGTACATCAAATAAAGAAACTAGCATAAAATGGTCCTAGAAAGAAGCTTGGCAAAAATAGAACATTTTCTAATCAGCGCCAAATAGGCCAAATAAAATTGAATACCATGAAACTAGCTTGTAACGGCATTTCGTCAAGTCAGTCATTTCATAATATGGCCAGAGTTCTAAAATTATGATAATTAAATAAGAAACAACAACTTAATCTATGCTTTTATCTTAAAACTGGGTAAGATTTCTTTTTGGTTTCTTTTCTTATGTGCGTGTGTTTTTTTTTTTTTTTT
>MU723760.1:20334-49850 GCA_026770625.1 Nicotiana glauca
TTTTTTGGGGGTGGGTGGGGGGGAGGGGGGACTACCTTATGTGAAAGTACCTACTAACGATCATCTGTTTTAGCAAGAAATCTAGGCTGATTGATGCTTTATCCAGACAAATGTTAACGATCCAAATGAATAAGAACAAGGAGAAATATCAAACCCCTCGCAGACTCTTATTCTACCTACTTTTTATGTGGTCCATACCCAAAAAAGACTGAACTCTTTTCACCACCGTATTAAACAAGAAGACTGAACTCTTTCTTAAGATGGAAAACTTATCATCTAAAATTCAAATATTCATATTCCCTCCATGACAAATTGTTGGAGCTAGTTAACTTCACACAGATTAATAGAAAAAGTTGAGTTATTATATTTAAGTTTGATTACAATATCTTATATTATTAATTAAGAACAATAAATTATAAAGTAGTTTTCTTTAGGTTTATCCGACCTTCTGAAGATAGTTGAATATTCCATCAACCAAGAAGGTACTTTCTTGGGATGACGTAATAGAAACCAGATGAAATAGAATTTCATACTCCTAGAATACCATGTACCAACTCTGGTTTATATTACTTTGAACCATATTCACATATTCCAACTACCCTCCCCAGACCCCACTTAGTGGGATTATACTGGATTGTTGTTGAATTACCAGACATTTCTTCCAACCTTAGATGTAATTACATATAAAACCTTCTTTTTCTCTCAATCCTCTTGGAAAGTCAACAGAACACGATACCATGGAGGGAAAGATGTATACTTTCTTTCTTTTTTTCTCTTATCATTTTCTTTCTGAAATATGGTAACCCATGCTATCACATTGTACTGCTAGTTGAAAATTGCTAATCTTTCTATAAATAGAATTTACTGTCCTTGTTTCAAAAAGAAAAAATGGATATGAATACAAATCTATAAGACCTGTATCAACAATTTTAAATATCAAGAGTCGTCATACTTGTTAAAGATAGAAATAGTGCAATTTTATCAGTAAATCTTACCAAAGTTGCAATCGTACTGTACGATCTTCAAGATACATTGTCTTTGACAGGAAGTCGATACCAATTGTAGCCTGAATATAAAGTTGAATGAAAAGAGAGTCAGAAATCAGATATTAGAGATTTTATTTTCTGATCGGTAGATCGAGAATCAAGGATTTTGGCCCAATGGATATATTATAGTGGAAAAGGAGAAACATGGGTTACATGTATATATAACAAAGAAAATAATCAAATCACGAAAAAGCAAACCAAGCATTAAAATATAAAGGGTCAACAATGGGATAGTATTCCCAACTAGGAATATAAAGACAAAGAAAAACCAAATGTAAGAAGCTATAACTCAATTTGAAACTTTGACGGATTCTTCTGATCTGCATAGGCTAATTCAAAAATTATTTGAATACTCCTTGTCAAGACAAGGTGAACGAGAGTAGGCGAGATTTTAGGCTTGATACACATTAGAAAAAAACACTTTAAACAGCTCTGTAAGACTAGTCCCAGGAGGAAAGCTACTTTGTTAAGTATTACACAGTGTAACTGGTTCACTGCCATAAACCGCTTTCCAGGCATAAAAGTTCAGAATCCTACAGTCGACATTGTCAATAGGCATACAGAAAGGAGCAACAGCTATTTGTGGTATGATACTGAAGTGAGGACATCATGGCAGCATAAATACATGCTGTGTTGATTTTTCCTATCAGTGTGCTGCTTCTAAAACATACATTTGTACCACTAATGGCAAAGGAAAAACAAGATCACTTCAATTTTTCATTTGTACCGGGAATCATAGAGATCAGTAAAATACTAGAGTAGAGATTGAATTATTAGAATAGACATTGGATTACCTCCGTATAGATTGGATTACCTCAGTAGAAATTGAATCACCTTAGCAGCGGTTGAATTATTCGCACAAAAGTCTTCCTACAAGGAGGATGCTAGAGGCTAACAAAAGGCATCCCTCGCCACAACTAGAGCGTCAACAGCGAACCCGGAAAACTTTTGCACTCCTAATGCAACAACTACTAAAGCAATCTTTCTCAACTGCTAAAGCAATCTTCCTCATCTGCTAGAGCAGTCTTCTTCAACTACTAAAATATTTTGAGACTCTACACTCAAATATTAACCAGCCATATCCCCATATTTTGGAGGAAGAAACTATGACAGACTTAGCTAGAAGAAGACATTTTATAACGCAAGAGTTTTTACAAGAGAACTAGGTTAGAAATAAGATCCTCTCCAACTACAACAAAGGCACCTATTTATAGGAGATGGAAAGCTAGTACATGTATTGCCCTTATTTAATTACGTAGTACAAGTGGCATAAAACAAGTACAACAAACATAAAAGTCTTACAATGTAAGACACTTATTTGGCAAATAGACAAAGCATAAAAGCATGATCATGAACTAGAAAACAAATGACATGGCATTGGGTTTCGGTATTGATTTGGACAAGACATGGATGATGGAAAAAGGACCCACGAATAGTACTTGCATGACATTGGGTTTGGGCAAAATTTATCGCTTGACATGAATGACTTTTCGTTGATGACATGAGGGACCCTTGAATAGTATTTGCATGGCATGGAACTTAGGGAAATTTATGGCTCGACATGAATGAATTTTCATTGATGATATGAGGGACCCTTGAATAGTACTTGCATGGCATTAAACTTTGGGAACTTTATGGCAAGACATGAGTAGGCAACTTTATTGATATATTTTTGAATTTTTCTGGTAGCTTTTGGTGGGTTAAAGGTGAAAAACTTGTGCAGATTTTTTGTTTTCCATGGTAATTTCTTGTGGGGTAGAGTGGTGAATATGATAAAGAAGGTGTGCATACTTTTATGTCTTCAAATGGGTACTTACCTAGGGGGTTAAGAGGTAAAAATGGTTTAAGCCACTTGTGCAGTGTTTTGGTTTGGAAAAAGAGGGAATTATGGAAGGGAAGTTGGCTAAAAAGGTTAAGAAGACACATGCATATTACCTTCTTGCTCATGATTATGCATTATGCTTGTCTTTTAACCCTTCTAGCCTTCGCCTTTTCAGCTCTTGTGAAATATCTCTTCGCATGCGGATGATTTTCTTCTATAATACCTGCTCTTTACCTTTCTTCTTCTGCGACGAAGTACCGCTATACCCATATGAATTGATCTTAGCAATTTTTGCTAAATCAATGTAACCCCTGGTGAGTCTTCAAGCATTTTCCTGTATTCCTTAAGTGTTGTCTTAACATTTCGCCAATGGGAGTGAGTGGAAGAATAATTCCAACTTCCTTCCTCTCCTAGCCATATCTCTTTCGGAAGGCACTTATTTTGCTACAACATGAGCCTCTGAGCTTCGACGTACTCCTTTTCCATTGCTAGAATTGTGACTGGGTCACTAGATAATCCATGTCTGCAATATTTTCTTTCCGTTGGAGGGAATGTGCAAAGATATGATACTTTGGGACACCTCTTTTACTTTTCTAACTGTATTATTTGTTCCTTGCCCCATGGCTGGGCATTTTGCTTTAACATTTTTGTGAGTGAAAAAATATATGTAGAAATATTATGAATAAAATCTCTCAAGTAATTTATTATTTCCAAAAACTGCTGGATTTGCTTCGTTGTGGACCCAGTATCAAGGGAATTCGAGAAGTTCCTGAGAAATATAAGGACTTGGGGTGTATTCTCTATGGGAAAAATGCATGCCCAAAAAATCAATTTCTTTTTTTTGCAAAAACCATTTTTTGGCTGAAAGCATGATGCTATTTTTTCACACTAAAGATGCAAAATAATTGAGCAAATTTATGTGCCCCTCTCAAGTATCAGTGAATAGTAAAATATCATCAATATAAATAAGTGATGTGTTGATGATGGGCTGAAATATTTATATCATGGCCTTTTGAAACAAAGATGGAGTAGTTTTTAAAGCGAAGGCATGACTTTCCACTGAAAATGGTGATCAGGTATGCAAAACCAATTTTTTCCCTATCATCCGAGTGGATTCCCAATAGCCAAAAGCAAACTTAAAAAAATATTTTGCTTTGGCAAGTTGGGAGAAAAGGTTGAGCTTATTTGGGATGGGAAACTTGTCATCCAAAAGAAAATGATTGAGTGGTTGGTAATTAATTACCAATCTCAATTTACCTCTTGTTTGCTCGGCTCTTTTGTTGACATAAAATGTTTTGCACGCCCATTGTGAATTTGATAGCTCAATGAGATCAAAATCCACTAGCTCTCGACACTCTTTTTTTGTAAGCTGAAGGTGGTCGGGATTCGTACCAGAGTGACTTGCCTTTGTAGGATTGGTATTCTCATTTTTCTTGAAAGGCAACTTGATGAAGAACTCTTCATTTTCCATAAAGGATTGTCACATTTGGTAAAGAATTAAGTGTGTAATTTTGCACAAGAGTGTTGTGTGATTTGTGCTTCAATTTCCCTGACTTGATCTTCTTCTGTGAGCTGGAACAATCTCAGGACTGCACAATATAGCTTGACTAATTTTTGAATGTTATCCCATTGGCTTTGATCTGGAGTTTGTCTTGCAAAATCGTGTAAATGTCAAAACCAATAATCAAATCCTTACCTAGGACATCTGACCCAAATCAATTTTGTCATGTACTTCAGTCCTGGAAAGAATTTAACGGTGATCAAGTGCTTGGTAATGACAGTTATGATTAGAATTCAAATTGAGGCGGGGTTGAAATTCTTGAAGTACGGCACCCAATACACATCTGGAAAGACCAATGATTAATGAGTGAGGAGGCTGCTCCTGAGTTAAAGTTGGTTTGTCCCACTTGGATGCATACACTTTGATTTCTGCTTGCGGGATCATCGTGATGATGTGGAACTTTCTTTCACCTTTGGCTTTGGTTCTGAAATTTGGTAATGATCATCACCATATTCCTCAAAAACATCGAGGGAAAAGAGTCTCTTATGTGGGCTCATCTTCAAGTGAGAAACTAATTCAAGATTGTCATTCTCACTAAAATGAACGCTTGTGTAATTTGTAATTTCAGAGAGAAGTCTAAAAGACTGCTTGGACTGTAGGCAGTTCCGCGCAAAATGCCCTATTGTTTTACAAATAAAATAGTGTCTATTTCTCCTTGCATTGCCGGCCTTCTCCTTCTGAAGTATTTTGTTTTCCTTCTAAACATGGACATGTCGCTTGAGAAATTTGGCAACCTGAATCTTTTGTACTTCTTCCTTGCGCCTGGCATAAGCAATCTTTCTTTACTGTGATTAAATCTGACATGCGGCAAGCTCTATCAAGTGCTGGATTATTCTTCATTATCTATTTCAGAGCAGGTCTTTTCGCATAGATATCATCAAGAGCATAAAAATGGCTTGCCTAATGTAACCAATATCCAAAGCAGCTATTGATTGGTATTTATCTTCTATGATGGTCATGGTTCGACCAGCCAACATCTTTGGTAGGGATGAAATAAATGCTTTTTCTAGATTGATAGAAAAAAATTTTTTGCCACTTTCTGGAAATGTTTGTCAATGATATCTCTATCCAAAGATAGATACTTCATTTCAAAAAGTTGTCTTCGAAGTTTTTCATGCTTTTGGCCAGCATCGCCACCTATGTTGCGCAGACTCTCTAAAATGCTGCCGCACCCGTGTCAGATCCTCCAAAAATATACTACTTTTAGAGGATCTGACACGTATCCGGTGACATTTTCGGAGAGTCAGAGCAACATAGATCGCCACAGAAAACTTCATGCAAGATTCTAATATTAAAAGCAAAATCTTGGGAAGTAAGGAAAACATTTTTGTCCAGCAGTCTCAAAGAATATCTGAGAGGCGAGAAGTGAATTCTGATAGAATTATGTACTTTTCTCGCTTTGCCAAACTCTTGGTCACCATCCAAGTGTAGAAATCTTGGACTCTTTGAGGCCATTTTGAGACTTTTATATCATCTAAGGTAAAGGTATGAAAACTAATACCTACCTATTTGGTTGGGGCAGAATCATATCTCCTTTCTGGAATGGGTTTATCAGTCATCCCATCTTGATCATCATCAGCTTTGAAGACTTCTAGCTCCCTAGGCTGATTCATGAAAATGGGAGGAACTTCCCTTCCATAATTTCCATTTTTTTCCAAACCAAAAAACTACACAAGTGTCTTAAACCATTTTCATCTCTTAACCCATAGGTAAGTACCCATTTGAAGACATAAAAGTATGCACACCTTCTTTATCCTGTTCATCACTCTACCCCAAAAGAAATTACCATGGAAAAACAAAATATATGCACAAGTTTTTCACTTTTAACCCACCAAAAGTTACCATAAAAATCAAAAAATATTTCAATAAAGTTGCCTACCCATATCTTGCCATAAAGTTCTCAAAGTTCAATTCCATGCAGATACTATTCAAAAGTCGTCATCAAAGAAAAGTCATTCATGTCAAGACATAAATTATCCCAAGTTCTATGCCATGCAAATACTATTCAAGGGTCCCTCATGTCATCAACGAAAAATCATCCATGCCAAGCCATAAATTTACCCAAATTCAATGTTATGCAAACACTATTTATGGGTTCCCTTTCCATCATCCATGTCTTGTCCAAACTAATACCAAAACCCAAAGCCATATAATTTGTTTTCTAATACATGATCATGCTTTTATGCTTTGTCTATTAGCCAAATAAGTGTCTTACATTGTAGGCGTAATGGCTTCTTGACCATTTATACTTGTAGGGCTTTTGAAAACTGATACACGAACTTTGAATTTTTCCATTTGAACACTCAAACTTGAAAAAATGAGTACTAATAAACACTTTTGACTGTTGACCACGCCTATGTGGACGCACTTCAGCTGACATTGCTAAACTGTGTGCAAATCACGCCGCCAATGCGCGTGAATAGTATTATTTTTACTTAAAAAATTAAAAATAAAATAAAATATAAGTGACTATTGTTTGACCTTGTAACAAGACTATGTATGCCATTCTCTGTCACCATAGCTTTCAATACGACAGGGTGAAGGAAAAGCAAAATCCATACAATAAGTGACTTTATTGTTTGACCTTGTAGCAAGACTATCAACAAACAACACATCTTATACAACCCTATCAAAGAAAAAATCAATGTCTACTAACAATGTTACAGCTTATACCAGAGTAAATCCACTCTGTTGGAACCAAAGGACTACTATGACAGTTGCTGCATGATCCCATTTCAAGTAAAGTAGAATTAAACATGGAGTTTATCAACGGAGGTAGGATTGGTTGCAGGGGAAAAGAATCGAGGTGAGAAGGTAGGTTGGAGACCATGAGAGGGCGATCTTTAGCTTCTTCCTCATCCTCGTAGTCGGATTCAGAGGTGTTGAGATTCACACACGAGCATCGTTCTAAAGATGTGAAAAATGCCGACGCGACGCTCGTACCGAACCACCTAGCTAAATCCTCGAGCTTTTTGTATGACATGACATGATTGATTGAATTCTACAAAATTGATGGATTAAACAGAAAACCCTAATTCAGCGAAAAGAGGGATTTGGGCGAGGCGAAAATGAAGGGGGCGGTTGGGTAGTATATTTCAGGCATTTTTTTTCTTTTTCTCTTTTGTATTTGTAACTTTTTATTATTATTTTGTATTTAAAAATGGGACCCACAAATAATACATGGCAAGTAATAAATAGCTTAGCATGATGTGTTGTACATGTCAGCGCAACTGGTATACACGTTCTGGTAAATGTGTTTATTAGTACTCATTTTTTCAAGTTTGAGTGTTCAAATGGGAAAATTCAAAGTTCGTGTATCGGCTTTCAAAAGCCCTACAAGTTTAAGTAGCCACTAAGCCATTACGCCTACATTGTAAGATTTTTATGTTTATTATACTTGTTTTATGCCACTTGTACTATCTAATTAAATAAGGGTAGTACATGTAATAGCTTTTCATCTCCTATAAATAAAAGCCTTTGTTGCAGTTGGAGAGCATCTCATTTCCAACCTAGTTCTCTTGTAAAAACTCTTGTGCAATAAAATGTTTTCTTCTAGATCAGTCTCTTATAGTTTCTCCAAAATATGGAGATATGGCTAGTTTATATTTGAGTGTAGAGTCACTTCAATTTTGCAGTTTTACATAAGCAAAGAGTTCGTTTGGCCATGAAAAAGAACTTCACTTCTTTTCGAAAATTTTTGTCTTTTTTTAAGTCAATGTTTGGCCATGAAATTTTCAATTTTCACTTGAAGATAAATTTTGGAATTTTTCAAAAATTTGAAAAACTCCAAAATATTATTTTTCAAAATTTTCACTCAGACTACTCACAAAATTCAAAAATAACCCAAAAAATATTCATGTCCAAACACAACTCTAATTTTCAAATACCATTTTCACTTGAAATTTTTTTTTTCCATTTTTTTCGGAATTTTACAATTCTCATGTCCAAATGCCCACAAAGTATAGAAAAATGTATTTACTCAATCTATTTCTAATCATCATGGAAATTGAACTACATGTGGTAGGAAACCGCGCGAGTCATCAATACAATGCGCCAACTGCTCTTGGATTTTTAATAACATTGGGTGGATTCAGGCTTTGTTTGTCATGCTCGTATATTGGAAGGCTAGATTTGTTTCAACGCATCAGACTCGTCAAGAGCTCCAATTTTCTAATAGCAACATAATCCAAATAAAATTTCGAAAACACAAAAAGGGCCTATAATATGATCAGTGAAACATCGAAAACATCTAACATATCTCCTCTGATTCTCTCTAAGAAAATTATACATGCTTATGCAAAGGTACATGCACTTTCTAGACCATTATTTTACAGCTTACCTTCTCTGTATTCTTCCAATTTTATCATAACATTATCCTAAAGCTTCACTCTCAAAATTGAAAATAGAACTTCTATGTCCGATTTTGTGTGCACACTTCCTTTTCAGTCTATCCAAAAAAAATGATACTTTTCTACATTTAGAAACAATATAGCTTTAAACTTTTCATTTTACCCTTAATTGAGATGATTTACATCCACGCAAATGTCTATTGCATGTTTTAGTCCATAAGTTTCAAAAGTTTTTCCTTCTTTCTTAAATTGAGTGTCCAATCAAAGCAACATAAATTGGGACAGAGTAAGTAAATCTCTAAGACATTAATTAAAGAGACACTTCCTGCTACCCTTAATTAAAGAGACCTTTGAAAATAATGTAAAAAGGTAATAGCAAACTGAACTAAAAAATAAGACAAACCACAACAAAGAAAAACTAAATATCACTAACAACAAGTAGAAGAGAGAGAAAATTACAAAAGAAGCAGATCTATTAAAACAGGCAATGATAATATGCATTAAACATGCTAATTGAGTATAAAAATATCCTTTAACCTGATAAGTATTGTCGAATTTATCATACATAAATCGCGTGATAATACTGGTTTTACCGACAGATTGATCTCCTAAAAAAACGAGCTTATACTTTGCAAGCGCCGAAACCGGAGCCATCTATCGATCTTTCGAAATAACCTGATAACGGATCCGATCAGGATTTTCCGACGGTTTTATGAGAGATCTCGCCGGAAAGTGATCGGAGAAGCAAGGGTTGGATTTGAGAGAGAGAGAGAGGGGAAATTGTAGTTTTGTATGAGGGAGCGCGTGAGGTGTTTTGATGAAACAAATTTGAAACGGAGTTGACGGCAAGGGTGTTAAAAACAAAAAAGAAGTACCGAAAACCCGCCGCACGAACCACAACCAAATCAAATCAATGTATGGATTACTTTTTAACTTGGTAACCGTTAAAATAGCGATTTTAATCCCTAGTAGCAGTCCTACCCGCCCGATGCCCAATGCCCGATGCCCGATGCCCGATGCAGCGGTCTTGTGATTGGGCTTGTTTGAAAATATTAGATCATATGGCTTTAATTAATTTCAATTATTATTTTATGATAAATTTTATTTTGTGTTTCATGTTCCACGAGGCTCTTGGATACTTGACAAGTGGATTCATGGGTCCCACTTATTTACTTTGAAGATAAAACTAAAAAAGACAATTTAAAAATCGTTTATTATGCTTAAGTAAAGACAAAAATAAACATTAACATACTAATCATAATGAAAAAAAAAATATGTATTTAAGCAAAGCCTTATGATCGGTACATATTTAAAAGCTAAACCTTCTGATCGGCATATGAAGGGGCACTTATATTACAGAAGCAGAAGCTACAGCATATGCTTGAATTGAAAAAATATGTTGACTTATAATTTTATTTTATTTTTTGTATGAAGACAGAACTTTGTTTAAGAATTTTTTCTAGAAATATTTTTTGATCATTCCTTGATTTGTGTGTGTCATTCTTCTGCAAGGACTTTGTTAATTTTTTTTCCTATATTGTTCCAATTTTATCAGATGTCTTCGAATGAACAATAATCTCCAAATCAATTGTCAAGAGCTTGAAAAAATAATCATCTTAATAATAATTAAATATGCCAAAAAGTAAGAAAAGTTATTATTACTTCTTTAGAAAAGTAACTTCTATTAGTATAACAGCGATGGACAATTGCAGAATTGTAAGATAAGAAAAAATAAAATAAAACAATCAATATTTATTAATTCATCAAATTGTAATTTGCTAACATTCTTCAAGCTTCTCTCAAACAATATAATTTCAACCCATCCGTGGAGTCAATAACTCCATCGTTCAAATAATTACAATCACCATCAGTCCCAACTCAATTACTAATTAGGGTACAAAATTAATTCTCCAAATCATTAAAACAAATATTTCTTCCGGTGATGCATGAGTTTTGGTTCTCAATGCATCCTCCGAATTGGTTAGCAGAAGCCTGAGTCAATAGTTTGGTAAAGCTAGTATTGAATCTGTCGTATAACTGCATCAATGAAACTAAAGGAAAAGAAAATAAATCAAAACCAATAAATAAATTAAAATGTAAAGACCACCAACAAACAAACTAAGAAAATTAAAATTTTATTGTTTAGAGATTGAACCTCAAGACTTGAGTCCAAGAATTGTTGCTCATGTTGTTGCATTGCTCTAGCTTTTAAAGTCTTTTGTGGTGCCCTCTTCTTTTTTTGCTCAAGTTTTGGTTTCAATCTTCCATATCCACTTCCTTTACCTTTCTTCTTAATTGGATCGAAAACTCGATCATAGTTTTTGAAGGACTAGTAGATGTACTAATTTTGGAATAGCTCTTATGAGTACCTTCTGCATATAACTCACTTTGGAGTTTATAATCTCAACCCTTGCTTGATACAAATACTTTCTAGCAATTTCTTCAGACTCAGTATTGTTTGCAGCTAGTGTCATAACAGCAAATGATTCTTTCATAAAACTATTTAAGTGAATGGCCATAGATAAAGTTGGTGATTTCTTCCTATTGTTGTACTCATCAAATTCATTCCCTTGTTTAGCATTCTTTGTCCGTCTATTCAGAATATATTATACAGGGATATAAGAAAAATCTAAGTAAAAAAATAACACTTTTACTGCATGGCAACATAACCAACCCAAGGATTCAAACATAAGACAACTACAACTTATGGAATTGTCAAATGAATTGAATTGAACGGTTTCAGTTTGTCCTCCTTCCCCTCTAAGAACTATACATGTGCGACAAGTGCTATTATTTTCAAATTTGGTCACCTTCTTAGATGTTCCTTGCAAAAATTCGTGTTGAAATCTTGTAAATATGGTTCTTGTGTTGATACTCGCAGCATGCTTTAATATCCCACAATCATCTATAGCAAGTTTAGGTGTTCCTCGATATTTAAAATCCTCTATCGCCTTAATATCACGCATTTCAGCTGCTCGTTGCTCATTGTCACACCTTCTTTTTTACACACCTACCCCGAAGGATAATGTATAAGGGAGTTTTTTCATTTAAAGTGACATTATTCGAAATGGGATTGTTTGTTTATTTTTTTAGAGTCGCCACTTGGAATAGGTTTGGCTTTTGGTGTCCCAAGTCACCGGTTTAGCTTAAATCCCAAATCTAGAAAAATTGTCGACTTTCCAATTGGAGTATGTGAATCAGAAATTCTGAATAAGGAATTATGTTGACCCGAGGGAAGGTGTTAGGCACCCCCGGATCCCGTGGTTCTAGCACAGTCGCTTAAATTATTATAAATGGCTAAAATCTAATTTTATACATGTTCAAAACTACAGTGCAATTTTAGTATTATTTACCGCTTTTAGTTAATTTTTAAGAAAGTGAACATCGTTTAAAAACGTATTTTTGGATCACGTCACATGAAATGCTCCTGGATTCTCGATACATTCTTATTCAACGTTTTGGGATTTGGATTTGGGTTGCATGAAATACACACCCGTATTTAAGAAGGTAAAATTATTAAAAGCGCGCCTAAAGCGACTAATGGGTTATTATCTTTACGGGAGGCCATGAAATTCGCTAAAAGGCACGTCCCGAATTCTAAGTATTTTACTATAAGCATTTAAAGAGGACCCCACAATTTATGCATTTGTTTGGCGGGGCGCACCTCGTTTCATTATTTAAAGGCCAACCTAAAGCAAACTACGATTTTCTATTTCATTTGTCTCTGAAAGGCCCTAATTAATCAATATCACTTGTGCTAGTATTTAAAGTATGCAAGGATTTTGGGCCTCCAGTTCAAGACACACCTGAACAAGAGGAGAACCTCTTAATTCGAGCATGCTACTTAACTAGCGAGCCCTAAACCCAAATTACCAAATTAATACTATGAAGTTCAGTCCTTAGCATTTTGGGCCTTAAATTAGTAGATCAAAATTCAGTAATATGAATGGGCTTCGATTGGACTTAGGCCCAGCACTGTACCCACAACCCAATTTTATTGACAAATACATGATCCATATGAAACAGAAAGTCTGACTAAAAAATTCAATTTATGGTCTATGATTTTACACTAATTAACTGCATGGATTCTTTTTATTTAGCATGCTCGTTTAAACCAAATCTGTTATGTAATAACGATTCAACATAAGACATGCTGAATTTGCCTAAAATGTACGTATTAACCATTTCTGCTACCTTCAGTGACTTAGCATGTTGTATAGCACTTGAATTCCATTCTGAAGTTCACAAATAACAGATAACACACTGACTTTCTGTTTTCAAATTTGTTAAACCATGAGTTCATCAATTAAATCCAAGTTTCTCAACAACATTCATAGCTTCTGCTCTAATATGGAGTGTAATGCTAGTGATACAAACTCAGAACTACCTATTAATCGTAAGGAACCAAACTATAGCAGAACTAAGCTAACGACACAAAATGCAACAAAATAAAATCGGATCTAGTTTAAACAATCCAATCCTTACAATATCATAAAGTCTAGATTGCCTAACTCTCAATTATTAATACGGCATAACTTAACAGCTGAAACTAAACACAAAACAGCCTCAGAAATGTATCATTCCTTCAATAGTTTGAATACACCCAATGATTTAGTTCTTCATATGTCTCTTGAGATTGAAGAATACCTAGAATCGAAACAAAGTAAAGGTGAGGAATCAACTCAAACAGAGGCAGAACAGCAAGGCAATTCAGTAGTGAATTATCAGGTTAACACCAATCTCGAGTCCTAGAAACAATGTCAAACAATCTCCAGCATTTAACAACCAATAAACAACCAAAATCCTAACTGAATAAGCCAGATTTCGACTTGAAAATGACTCCAGAAGTTTTAAAACTTCAATTATTGAAAACCAGGATGATTCGGGCCATTTTGGATCTCAAATGAGCAAAAATTCTAATTGATAGTTGGATTTTCGAAGGTATTGCAAGAGAACTTCAATAAAACAGTATTTTTTTTGGTTTTTGGAAGAAATTGAGATCTAAGAGTAGTGTTTTGAACTATTGGACTTCAGATTTGAATATTTGAATTTGAAATTCAATTTTCAGATCTTAAACTTGCAGAAAATGTGTATTGGTGGGGGGGGGGGGAATTTAGAAGCTGGAATTTTGGAATTTTCAGATCTGTGAAGACTTGTTAATAAAGGTAGGTAGGCTTCCTTTTATGGGCGGGAAAAATGGCAGGAATGTTCTAGAACTTATTCACTCATTTTCCTCCCTTTTTATTTCAGATTTTGTTTACTAATCCTAAAGTTTTGACTTGTTGCCTAAGTTATTAGGATAAGTTCCTGAAACTACAATTGAGACCCTATTTTAGAAACTTCTAAAGTGTTCTAGTTTAGCTTACAACATTCTAACCCATTTTAAGTGCTTAAAATACCCATGAATACTCCCTGAAATTACTAACCTGGGTCAAACTAACCCTGGCCCTTAGTCTCAGTTGACTATGGTTGAATTTATCAATTACAACCAAACAGAGCTTAAAATTTTGAGCTAACTAATCTAATTAACTGAAATTTAACTCTAAACAATAGGAATCCGAAATGTATCATAGAACCAATACAACACTGAACTAATCAATTAAATCAAACAAAACCAAGTTGAAACCAACTATGAAGAATAAACGAATAAAATAAAAAAAAAATACAAAGCAATAACTAAACATGGATTCCTACTATTGAAATCAAACGAGCAAATTACTAAAAACAAACTAACTATATGGTAAAAAAAACATCAGAAACCTATATTGAAACCCTAACTCACCACAAAAATAACAAAAGAAATTCTGAATAAAATAAAACAAAAATAATATATAAAAAAAACAAATGAATACAGAGAAGAAAGTAAGAATGAAGTACCTCGAAATTTATTGATTCAAACACTAATAATGGCGGATTTCTTGGCATTGTGTTGGATTTAAACCGTCTTCAATCATGTGTTTCCATGAGAAACACATGATTAAAGACTATTAAAACCCAAAATCAACAAATCTAATCGTTTAAGAAATTAGGGTCCTGGTTATTTTTTCGATCTACAATTCAAGAGGCTTGGTCGATATTTGAGGGGGAAAGAGGACATATATAGGATGAGGGATGCCTGGTGGTTAAGGGGTATCGATTTGGGAGGGTTTGGAGGTGGCGGCGAAGGCGTCGTCCACTTATTCGAAGATTCGAAGGGAAGGGCGAAGATTCGAGACATGTGAGTTTGGGGGTCTGAAATAGGAGGTTATAGGGAATATACGATGTAATTTTAAAAGGGATTGGAGCACTGCCACGGTGGAGGTGATTTCCGATCGGCGGGGACGGCGGAGGGCGACGGTGAGGAGGAGGTACGAGGAAGGGGCACAAGGTCTCCAGGGTTTCAATTATTTTCAGATACTTTTATTTAAATCCCCGTACTAATCTGGGCCATTGGATGATGAGAGATGAATGGGCAGGTTCATCGGCCCAAAGCGACGTCGTTTTGTATATGGGGGATCTGGACCGGGTTAGGCTTGGGCTGGACGGATCCGGTTGGGCTCATTTGTCAATTGGGCTGGTATTAAAATAGCCCAATCTTGGTGGCCTGATTTTTCTTTTATTTAAGCTCAAATCAATTTCATTTTATTTCCTTTGATTTTTGTTTTGTGTTAAAAGCAAAATTAAAACTATCAAAAACCCAGATTAAACTAAAATTAAACTAATTAATTTCCCTAAAACTAACTAAATCCCAATTTAAAACGGAAAACTAAACAAAAAATGTAAAAAGACTATTTTTTTTTGTTTTTATCTTATTTTAGTAATATTAATTAACTAGTAAAACTAAAAATATAAAAATCGAATTCTAAATGCAAATGTACTATTTTTGTACTTTTTATGAATTATGCCAACTAAAAATGCACACAAAATGCAATCAAACAAAAAATCATTCAATTAATTTCTAAAATTCAAATAATAAAAGAAAAATCCTAATTCTAAGGAATTTTATAGGAGTAATTTAATCGTGGCAAAAATCACGTGCTCACAGCTGCCCCTCTTTGCTTGATGACACGAAGGATTTTCGGGCAAAGATAAATGAGCACCATGAAGGATTTTTGCCTGCTCGGCACTCTATGAGAAGCATTTTGAAAACCGTGTAACCGAACCCTGCTTCAAAGGTTGCCTACATATCCTTGGCTATAAAGGAATCGGATCAGTGTAGTTCTGGAAGGTTTGGTAGCTGGAACTACCAAGAGCTGTGATTTCACTACTATTGCTGCTGCTACTGCTTACTGACCTCCTTATTACACTAAAAGGAAAATCAAAGCTAAGCTAGCTATGCCTATCAACTATGAGTTACAAGATTCCTATCTATAATTCTCTTGAAACTTGATCTTGAGTCTTAGCTGATCTTGCTGTGGACTCCGATCTGAATCTTGATGCTCATAAGTTGTAGGTGTTGGTTTCTTTCTGCAGCATTGGGTCAAAACGGGATCGGCGGAGCTTGTGACTTCAATCAGATTTTGAGCAATCCGCACCCCTGTTTGATTCACATTTGAGTTCATTTCTTTTTGTTATTTTCTTCTTTTCTTGACTCTGGATTGAGACTCATTCCATCGGTCATCTCGCACCTTATGTCTTGAGGTCAACCTGCTTAAGATACCAAAACAAACAAACGAACGAAACTTTTTGCCCCAGTTTTCACTAGAAAAATTTCGTGAGTTAGTTGTGACACATATCTATGCAGTCAAATCAGGATTGTGTATCCCTGTGAATGAATCCAGGTTATGCCGAAAAAAGATAAAAGGGTCCATGGGTTATGTCGGGATGGAAAGAAAAAAGCTTCTTGGGTTATGCCAGGGAGATCCTCGGGTTATGCCGGGATTTGGGAAAGAAAAAGCCCCTTGGGTTATGCGAGGGGGATCCACGGGTTATGCCCGGATATGAAAATAAAAAGCTCCTTGGGTTATGCTAGGGAGATCCTCGGGTTATGCCAGAATTTTGGAAAGAAAAAGCTCTTTGGGTTATGCCAGGGAGATCCTCGGGTTATGCCGGGATTCTTAGGTTATGCCAGGGGGATCCTCGGGTTATACCGGGGTTTTGAAAAAAAAAGCTCCTTGGGTTATGTCAGGGAGATCCTCGGGTTATGTCGGGATTTGAAACGAAAAAGCCCCTTGGGTTATGCCAGGGGGATCCTCGGGTTATACCGGGATTTAGGAAAGAAAAAAAAGCTCCTTGGGTTATTCCAGGGAGATCCACGGGTTATGCCGAGATGGAAAGAAAAAAGCCCCTAGGGTTATGCCAGGGGGATCCATGGGTTATGCCGGGATTTGGAAAGAAAAAGCTCATTGGGTTATGCCGGGATTTGGAAAGAAAAATCTCCTTGGGTTATGCCAGGGAGATCCACGGGTTATGCCGGGATGGAAAGAAAAAAGCCCCTTGGGTTATGCCAGGGGGATCCATGGGTTATGCCGGGATTTGGAAAGAAAAAGCTCCTTGGGTTATGCCAGGGGGATCCTCGGGTTATGCCGGGATTTGGAAAGAAAAAGCCCCTTGGGTTATGCTAGGGGGATCCTCAGGTTATGCCGGGATTTGGGAAAGAAAAAAGCTCCCTGGGTTATGTCAGGGAGATCCTTGGGTTATGCCGGGATTTGGGAAAGAAAAACAAAAGCTCCCTGGGTTATGCTAGGTAGATCCTCGGGTTATGCCGGGATATTTAAGGAATGAGGTTTGGTTTTCCTTTGGGATTTTTATTTTCATTTTCTTTCTTCTTTTCTTCTCTTCTTCTTCTTTTTATATTTTCCTTTTTATTTCGCAAAACGCATGAAAGAATTTAGGGGGGAAAATTCCTTTTGATCGTTTACCTGCTGCAAAATTGTTTCACCACTTGCGCATTTCATTTCCTTTTTGGGTTGCACCTACTTCTTGCACGGTTGCTTTGATTGCACCTGTTTTCAACAAAGAACAATTTGTTAGTTTGAAATGGTGGTTGGTCTTGTGTCCTTGATCATCCCAATTGCTCTATCCTGACCCCATTTTCGTTGAGAACTTTGTTGTTTGTTGACTTTGAGGGTGAATCTCTTTTCAAACTGACAGGACTCAACTTTTAGGATTTCATGATGACTCGCCCGGTGGGCTCTAGCCTTTTTACTTTATTCTGCCCTTAGGATCTTTGCCTCTGACTTTCTTTCTTTTCCATTGTCTTTGCTTTGAAGCATAAACCACCGTGGCCAATCGGGATTGGACTGACGCACCCGCTGAGGCTGGACATTTTCTTTGATTCCTGCCAGGCGGAACCCTGTGAAACCAGTACTGTCACCTTTTCTTTGTAATAATTTCGGAGTCAGAGTTAAACCGAAAGGGATTCAAAGAAAAGTATGCAAAAGGCAAGCATATGAGTTTAAAGAGAAGCGTCCCTTTCGGGGGAAAAAAAGACTTATCTGGGGTGCATGCTGGCTTCAAATGAACATGACATGCTTCTTGGGCCCACACAAACTTTCCAACTTCTCGTGAACCCATTGACCCGCAATTCAAAACTAGGGAACTTTGCCAGAACTCTTGTAGTGGTGAGATATCTTCTTTTCGGCCGACAACGCCCTTTGCTGGTTTTCGCCAATCGACATTTCTCATTTCGCTTCTCACTGTCGCCGATAGTGCTCTTTGCGAGTTTTTACTAAGCGAACTCTCTCATTTCTAGTTTCTCTACTCACCATCGCCCTATGGTGCCCGAAAGTTTTCATCGATAAGACTCTCTCATTTTATCTCTCTCAATTTGAATTGTATCAGATTCCAATAATGACATTTTCCACTTTCCTGCCTCTGCCAATTGATCGGAAGGACTTGGACAAGGTCTTTGGGGTAAAAAGGATGTTGGGCGGAACTACAACTTTGGAACCATTTCGGCGGATTCATGGCCGAACCATTATATCATCTGCCCTAGTTTCAAGTTTTTGGGGAAATTGGGAATTTTGTTTTGGTGTGACTGAACCTCGGGGAGAGGCTGCCTACGTATCCTTTCGGAATCAAGTCAAACATAGTTCAGACATATAATTTTTTTGTTTTTGTTTTCGTTTTGTTTTGTTTTTCTTTTCTCTTTCTTTTTCCTTTCCTTTTTCTTTGTTTTTTTTGTCTTTTTCTTTTCTTTTTCGATAGTACTTTCGGGTTCCAAAGAGGGTGAACAAAAAAAAAAACCGGCTCAAAGGTTTACGAATTATTGATAGTGTTTGGGGTAGCGGGAAGGAAAGCCTTCGTCAGCTCAATTACGCAAAAGCCATCGCCGCAGGAGGTCTAGACATAGTACCTTTTTACTACATCTGTATTGACTGTTGTTTCAGGATCATTTCCTTAAATGTCTTCTAGATACAGTGCTCCTTTCAGCAATATTTCCAGATGATATATGGACCCTTCCAATTGGGAGCGAATTTTCCTTTTGCTTCCTGGTGGTGAGGGGGAATGCGTCTTAACACGAGTTGCCCCCCTTCAAAGTTCCTGGGACTCACTTTCTTGTTATAGGCGCGGGCCATTCTTTTTTGGTACAACTGCCCGGATGTGCCCTGAGTACACTCTTGTATTGTAATATATGGACCTTTCCAACCCAGAACCAATTTTCCTTCAATTGTCCCAATTCTTTGTTTTATTTCCTCAAGGTTACCTTCTTTGCATTTTGACTCTTGATTCATGATTTCGAAATCTGACAGCATTTTGGGATCTAGGCATGAAGTCCGCAAGCATGTCATGTTATTTAAAGCTGCATTATTAGAGGTAAAGATAAGAAATGAAGGAGAAAAAATAGCAAAATCATAAAGAATAAAGAAAAATGAACGATGAAATATTGATTTCATTTCTTGGAATTTTGAAGATAACAGGGTTCACATTCGGGAATTTAAAGACAGGAAACTACAGAGTTACACCCTGGAATAACTCGGGATACAGAAAAAATGGTAGGTCTAATCTACCTGGACTCCCGCCTGATCGGGAATGGCGTAGCCTTCCAGTTTTGGAGTTTGGCGCTTGGTCCCATGTATAACACCTCAGCGGTGCTAGTGCCCTCTCCCAGCTAGACCATGTGGGTTTTGTAGAGCATTTTCCTCATTGCCCCACGTATTTTCTCACTTTCTTCAGCCGTGAAAACCTCATCATCTTCCTCTTTACTGTACTTAGGCTTGACAAAAGTCTCATACAAATGTACCAGCTCATAATCGGCCATTTTTACTTTTTGAAAGAACACTTCGGCTTCCTCGTCATTCACATGCTTCTTAGGCGGGAAACGCTTTCTGGTGGCATTGTTTACTTCCTCTACGTTTGAATATTTCTCGACAGAGGTTTTTCTTGGAAGTTCTCTCGAGATTTCTTTTCCCTTGTATGTAACAACTATTTGTTGATAGTTCCATAGCACCGCAGAAGGGTCGGTCATTAGCTTTTGTGGTACGCGTCCAATAACCACCGGTTCACTCAGCGGAGGCGATTTAATTATCCCCCGTACCACAGAAGCTTGCTTGGGTACGTACATTTGTGTTCCTTTTTTCAAGTTAGTTTTCTTTTCTGGTTCTGTCTCGGTGATTTTGCTCTTCTTTTCCCCTTTCTCTTGCTTCGAGGCCACCTCCGCATCAGCGACAACAATTATAGCTTTTAAGGCTGGATTAAACTCCCTATCTTCACAAATCATCCCGATTACTGGCCCGTTGCTGTGAGCAGGCAGCGGATTATTAGTCACATTTGGGACATCCTCATCCTTCAACACAATTTTCCCTTGCTCTATTAAGTTCTCCACCGATTGTTTCAGAGTCCAACAGTCATTTGTATGATGTCCTTCTGCCCCTGAATGGTACCTGACAACAGCTCTGTAGGCAGGCGATGCCGGGTTTTGTCTGTTCTGAGGGATCAGCTGCAGTAGACCCATTTGGACAAGTTTAGGGAATAGACTAGAGTAAGATTCACCAATTAGGGTAAAGTTTGGTCTCTTGTGTAGTTCCCGAGGACGGAAGTTATTCTGCGGAGGTCGGGGATTACAGTGGTTCTGGTGGGGAGGCTAATTTCTTGGGAATGGAGGTTGATTTCTGTTGGCATGTGGCTGCGGTCGGGCAAAGGGTTGAGCGTTCACGACCGCATATGGTTGTGGAGCATAAGTCATATCAGTATGAGGGTAGTAGTGTTGAGAGGTTCTCTAAGAAAATATGGGTCTAGGAGCCAGGTGTCTTCTCGCCCCTGAGGCTGCCATAACCGCTTCTTCTTTCTTATTACCTTTGGCCATTCCTCCTGACCTGCCTTGGATGTCCTGGGAGGTTGCTTTGATGGCCGACTGGCTCAAGATTCTGCCCGTTTTCAGACCATTTTCTACCATTTCCCCGATTTTAATCGCCTCTGCAAAAAGTTTGCCCATGGCCGACATCATGTTCAGGAAGTAATCTGCTTCCTGAGCCTGGAGGAAGACAGTGAACATTTCTACCTCATCCATGGGCGGTTTCACCCTCGATGCCTGTTCGCGCCACTTAATTGCATATTCTCGAAAACTTTCTGAGGGGTTCTTCTTTAAATTTGCCAAGGAGTTCCTGTCCGGCGCAATGTCTATGTTGTACTGAAATTGCCTCACAAAGTCTCTGGCAAGATCGTCCCAAATATGCCAACGTGAGACGTCTTGGTCCATATACCATTCTGAGGCAATGCCGATTAAGCTCTCCCCGAAATACGCCATCAACAGTTCTTTTTTGCCACCGGCCCTCCGTAGCTGATTGCAATACTTCTTCAAGTGAGCAATGGGGTCGCCATGCCCGTCGTACTTTTCAAATTTGGGTGTTTTGAACCCCGACGGCAAGTGTACATGCAGGAACATGCACAGGCCTGTATAGGAGACACTCTTTTGCTCGCTCAAGCCTTGTATATTTTTTAACTCGAGGATTCTCATTCTCTTTTCCATCTCATCCTGCTCTGGGGCTTTGGGGGTTTTGTCTTGCCCCGGTGTAAACTCGTATGGCGGTGGCTGAGAGTAAGTATATTGAGGATAATAAGGAGGGTCAGCCTGAAAGACAGGATTTTGAAAGGTAAAAACTGATGGATCGAAAGCATGCTTTGGCAGTGATTGTTGTGTTGTAGCGGATCATAGTGGACCAGTGAAGATGTTGGGAGCAGTTACAGACGGGAACACCTGGGGGCGAACCTCAGAAGGTGTTCCTAGGAAGTGACCAGTTACAGTAGGTTGCCCCAACGGAGTGTTTGGGTGGCTGATGGGGACAGTAGTAACACCTCCAGATCTAGGAAATAGCTTTAGGAATCCGGGGATGGTTCTTGGAGGTTCCTTTCCATTGTTCCAAGCATCCCACATTTCCATGAGTCGCAGGCGCAATATTCGATTCTTTTCAGCTGTAAGGGACTCAGAGGCCGGGACCCCCGAGATGGAGCTGTCTTCGGATATGGGGATTGCAGGCAGAGTCATATTTGTAAACATTTCTATGCTCCCTCTTGAACTGGTGAAGTATTGATGTGATGCCAGCTTACCACAAACCAACCACCATTTCTAAAGCTAAGCTGGAATTGACAGCAATGGCGGATAGTTTGAAATAAATAACAGATAGGTAACCGCATATTGGAGTGTGATGCACCTATATAGTTAAATGAATATCTACATATTTTCTACGGTTGCATGCGTCATCCCGACTGTTCTTTGGTTCCCCTCACTTTCCTTTCTCTTTGTGTTTTTCTTCTCATTTTCTCTTTCCTCTATTGTTTTTTTTTCTTTCTTTGTTTTGTTTTCATTTTCCTGCTTTTTCTTTTCTTTTGCTCTGGTTTCTCACTCAATACCTTATTTCTTCCTTTGTGTTTCTTTTTCTCTCTTGTTTTTTCTTTTATTTATTTCCCTCGTATTACTCTTTTTCTCTTTTTCTTAGGATTACGATCGAATCTTATGTAGATTACCTACGTATCATGGCCCCGCATGAATCAGACCAAGCGGAGTTCTTGCAATCAAGTACATAAGCTAACTCTTTTTTCCTTTTTTTTTTTGAATTTTGAAAGAAATACTTTGGAAGAAAAAGGGAAATATTTTTTTTTGAAAGAAAGACTTCTAAAAATTCCTTTTCTTTTTTATTGGAACTTTGAGAATTTTAGAAGTAAAAAGAAATATTTTTGTTTGAATTTTCATTTATTTCTCTTTTTCTAAACATGAAAGAAAAAATATTTTTTTTCTTTTGGATTTTGACTCATCCTGCACATTTATTCAAGGGGATTTAATGATTTATTTTGACCTAACAAAGAAAAAGTGGCTATTTAAAGCGATTTAATGACTTATTTTGACTTAAAAAGAAAAGTAGCTATTTTTCAGAATTTTATTTAAGGAAACAAAGATTCGATTTTGCAGATACGGCCTTTCAGCACTTCCAGGAAGGAGATTTTAAGGTTGTGCCTGCTAACCGGTTAAAATGACTCGAGGTGGCTGTTCTTGCAAAAACAATATTTCGGCGCCCTTTTGGGGACATTCGTCTTATTTTAACAAGAATGGCATCACCCGACTTATTTATGACGAAAATTAAAATTTTGACATTTTTTGCTATTTTTTGTCACGACCCAATTCTCAACCCAGTCGTGATGGCGCCTCTCGTGAAGACAAGGCCAACCAACTAATTCAATTATCCTCTTTCACAATAATTAAACATAATGAATAGCAAAATACGGCTAAATGACATTTGATAACGATATTTACAATCCAACACCGCCCGACCGGGGTGTCACAAGTCACGAGCATCTAGAGAAGTCTAAATACCACTACAGGGCCAACAATACACAGAATGAAGTTTAGAACCAAAGGAAGTAACCCAGTTTCGCGAACGCTGGCGGTCACTCTGCTCAATTACAATAACAATACCTTCAACCCGATACCAAAACCCGCTACCGGGTGAATAATACATGCATCTGCACGCGAGGTGCAAAGAGTAAAGTGAGTACTCCAACTCAGTGAGCAATAAAAGTAAATAATAATTGAGCAGCAAGAAATCACGTAAAGCAACCAACAGGCTATAAAGAAGCCGGGTACAATTTCCGAGAAAACAGTGAAAACAGAGAACTCTTTAGAAATGTTTCGGCTCAGTTCAAATCTCTTTTGAAAATGGTCTTTTCAATAATTACGAAAACTGTTTCAACATAGTTAGTGCTGATTAGCACGGAAAATCCGCCCATCGGGCACAAATATCACATTATAGCAGGTAAAAATGCAAATAAATATGCAAGATGAGCACATAAAAGTTTGCCACTCGGGCACAACTCAAATCAGTACTAGCCCCTCGGGCTCAATATCAAATGCTCAGAACAGTATCAGCCCCTCGGGCACAGTATCACATCACTCAGATCAGTGTCAGCCCCTCGGGCTCAGTATCGGTCACACAGTACAATATCAGCCCCTCGGGCTCACTCTCAAATCACATGGATACCCGCGCTCACTGTGGGTGTGCTGACTCCAGAGGGGCTCCTACAGCCCAAACACTATATCACCATAAGGCCTAAAAGCCTGTATATATCAACATAAGGCCTGAAAGCCTTATCACAAAACACTCGAGGCCTGAAAGCCTCCTCACATATCGCTCGAGGCCTGAAAGCCTCCTCACATATCACTCGAGGCCCGAAAGCCTCCTCACATCACTCGAGGCCTGAAAGCCTCCTCACATCACTCATCAGATCCTCAATCATTGCCCTCGGCCTCAATCAGTCCAAAAATAATCATAAGACCCTCGGGCATCAATGAAAATGAAAATGCTCAGCTAAAAAAAATAGTTCAAATATCAGTTAAAACTCAAAGTTGAGTAAAAATATAGCTGAGTTCATGAAACAGTGTAATTCAATGGACTGAGTTCAAATAATATTTCAAATAGTGAGGAAAACAATGATGATAACTCACAAGGAGTTCAAACAGTCGGCAATAAGCCCAAGTCATAGTGAAAAACAACACGTCATAGTCAAATACGCGGTAAAATCAACAACCGGGACGGACCAAGTCACAATCCCTAACGGTGCTTTATCCCACGCTCGCTATCCGGCGTGCAAGTCACCTCAATATAGCACTACAGTGTGCAAATCCGAGGTTTCAAACCCTCAGGATATCATTTACAATCATTACTCACCTCGAACCGGTGAAATCTCTAGCTCGCGACGCCTTTGCCCCTCAAATCGGCCTCCACGTGCGTCGAATCTAACCAAAATCAGAGCGAATACATCACAATATGCTAAGGGAACAATGCCCAATCGAAAACAATCAAAATATAGTAAAATCTCAAAACTAGCAAGACCCGAGCCCGCTTCTCGAAAAATTACAAAACTCACATTACTGGATTCCTCGTCTCGCCACGAGTCCATACATACCAAGAATTCCTAAATCCGAGCTCAAATGACCTATCAAATCCCAATTTGAAATATAAAAAACTCAAGCCCTAGCTTTACCCATTTTTAATGAATTTCAACCAATTTCCATGTTACTTCAACCATAAACTTGAATAATTAGGCTAAGGAACTTATCTCCATTTGATTCTCAGTCAAAACCCTCGAAAATTCTTGCCCAAAAGCTCCCAAAATCGCTCAACAATGGAGGAAAAATGACATAAGCTCGCGGATGAAATAATAATATAAAACCCTTCTGCCAACAGCGATTTTTTGTTTCTGCAGTCCCGTTTCCGCTTATGCGGGACCGCTTCTGCAGCCAAAACTCCGCTTATGTGGTTTCCATTAAAGTTCACAAATTCCTGTTTTTGCGTCCAAAAATCCGCTTATGCGGATCACCCATTACAGCTTCTGCGGTTGAAAGTCCGCTCCCGCAGACTCGCTTTTGCGGACACTGATCCGCTTTTGCAAAAACTCCTCACCAGGCCAAGAACGCTTCTGCATTCCTTCACCCACTTCTGCGGAACCTCTTCTGCGGTCCATTTCCGCAGAAGCGAAAATACCAGATGACAGCAATACAGACCTGAAGCAAACTTTAAAAACTCTCGTTTAAACACCCGATCTCACCCCGAGGCCTCCGAGACCTCAACCAAAAATGCCAACATACTCTATTACCTTATTCAAACTTTCTCGAAACATCAAAACACTATCGTTAACATAAAAATCCTCAAATTTCATCAAATCAAAGCCTAAGACTCTTAAAAACTTCTGAATTGCCCATTCGATCAAAAACCCGACCAAACGATGTCCGAATGACCTAAAAATTTGCACACATATCCAAAATCACCCAACAAAGCTACAACAACTCTCGAAATTCCATTCCGACCCTCGGATCAAAATCTCACCCAACAACCGAAATTCGCCAAAATACTAACTTCGCCAATTCAAGCCTAATTCTACACCGGACCTCCAAAATTAATTCTGATCACGCTCCTAAGTCACAAATCACCTACCGAAGCTAACCGAAACGCCTGAAATCACATCCGAGCCCTCTAACTCATAAGTCAACGTCCGGTTGATTTTTCCAACTTAAGCTTTCCTTAAAGAGACTAAGTGTCTCATTTCTCATCAAAATCAATCCAAATCAACTCTAACACACCACATACCGATAACAAAACATGAAGAAGCAATAAACGGACAAAACGGAGCAGTAACACATGAGATGGCGGGCCGGGTCATCACATTCTCCCCAACTTAAACAAACGCTCGTCCTCGAGCGTACTCAGAGTTGTCCTAGAAGCCAACCAATAGCTAAATGACCTTACCAAGCATATACCCGGGGCGATCCCACGTCACCCTATCTCTTATAGGTCCGACAACACAACATAGCTGAAACTACCCAATCTAGTCTAGCCCATAATTCACAGAACTACTTTTTTCACTTCTGAAACCATTAATACGATCAAAATCTCACACCTATACTTTGAATAGTCCTTAACCAGTTGTAATAACCCATACTTGTAACCTCAATGAAAATCATACGATATACCACATAATCCAAGAACTCGAAACGATAACTTCTATTCACAGTGGTTATCTACAACAACCAAATACCAATAGAAAACCTCTTACCAGCTAAAGTCTTATTCCTAACATTTCCATATACTGCTAACGATAATTGAAACACGCAATAAATCGTAACCATTTCTCAGATCAACCATTCATGAAACCACTTACTTTTAGACTAATACCATAGCAGATTCCGAGCCGAACCTCTATAATTTCCTTCTAACAAGCTGAAATCATATCTGTTCGTATTCATTAATGACTCCAACGATCACCTCGAATCCAACACGCCACTCTGGTGATATGACACCTCAACACAGGCCTACGCCACACTTGCATAATACACGTACCAATGAGAAACAGTCTGAACATACTCAAATCATGGCAAATAACTCAAACGAAAGAGCTATACCTCAAGCTCATCAGTACCATCACAACACACGGCTGAGACCCCGTCTCACATCATAGAAATAGAGCACCTGAAGCTACCCCGAAAGATCATAACTCCACATAGCCTCGTTACAATGCGCAATCCTATCCCAACATTGGTACACACGAAGCACCTCAAATCGCTATGCTAAAATCAACAGCCACACACAGTTTTTTTTTTATGTCTGAAACCAAAGCAATCCTTTACACCCACGGTGAAACAAATAACATACGACACGCAACCTGATATATCATAACTAATACTCAATTTACAGAGCAACACTCAATTACTCTTCCCGCTCGACTTTCTCTATGAATACTCAATAGAACCGCACCATATATGCCCATATCCAACTAATTATAACGTCTCACAGCATAGAAGAGCGACTCATAGATCTCCCCAGATCACTAACAAGATCAAGAACGATCGAATCAACCTATCCCTCAACAATACAACTCGGGGCCAACCAAGCTAACTCTAAGCTAAATATATAGCCACCTCGGCCTGCCAACGAACTCAATATCAAGAAGCCTGAAGCTGCTCCTTCTAATACTATAACTTTTGCCGGAGCCGTATGATACGGTGTCCGACACCAAATCAATACCGAAATCCACAATCTCGCCCGGCAACATGCCCGGCCATAAGGAACGCATCCGAAAAAGTCCTTCAATACCGGAACTGAATCAATGGTAGAAACCTCTATACTGACATCCGTCACAAAGGCCCAATTAAGGAAGGCAATCCTTCCCAGCCGTCCGCTGATCTTTGGAATACCAACCACTCTGCTATAACATAATCCGATGCACCTCGCCACGCCACCTGTGGCATTTTCTGACATAGCCCATAACACACTAGACTAGAATAACCCAACACTTAGACAATCAGTCTACACCCCAACATCATTTCCACAATCCAATATACCAAGCAAAGAAAGATCCACTCGGGTCTCCTACTCCATATAGAACACGAATCACTGTACCTGATCCCAAATCCCGCAGTATAAATACATATCATACCTAGAGTACCCAATCATTCTTCGAAAGATATTCTAAAATTCTCCCGTGCCATCAAACAAACTCAGATATCAGCAGTCGACCTAGCAAGAAAGTGCCACAACACTACCGAAGTATCATCAGTCTAATCACCTTACCCTTCTTCCGAGACATATACTCTTGTCAAATCACTTCCAATTAGCAGTTCTATTTCCTTGATTACATGAGGCTACCCGTTGCCTAAGAATTTTATAAACTTTTTTTTTTTCAAAACTGAACTGTAACTCATCCAGCCAAGACCTTTCATCAATCCCATCTAGAAGAAGAATCATTACACATTCCATTCTTCGCATGCCCCAAGAAAATATATACATCTCAGAACCATGGTAAAACTCAACAAGAACTCTCTCCCCGTTCCATTTGCACAAGCTAAACTGCCAGGACTAAATCCTGCTATCCAAACCAAGCTAAGCAAGCTGTCAGAACTCAAGAGCTTCGCTGCACAATACCTGTAAGGGCTCACTACCTCGCACACATACAAAAAATTAATCATACCCTTACCATACCGATTCGGTCTACTATCAAGCTATTCCATCTATTTAATTTTCCTTCTGATTCATGATCAACTTGATATTCCCTCTTGCTGTAGCACCACAACGCCTCAACCCAGGCTCACTACACGAGACTCAAGCACAAGACCACACTGTCGAAGACCCATAAGCCACTGAATACTCTATCAAATATTCCCAGAAATACTATATTCCAGTATACTTTACTTTGAAGAACATCCTGCGAATCTGAATTCGTCACAATTACTTTCCAGATATTGATACATAGGATCCCATAAGCAACATAAAAATACCACAAGTCTTGACCTTTTTCAATGCAATGAAGCACATTCTCTAACCATATACACGACCTTAAGGCACCTGATTGTTACATGTAAAATCTTGAACAAAATAAAACCATTCTCGAGAGTCATTACTTCATATTCGAACTACAATTTACCTGAACAAACGGACATAACCACCCTTGCCTCCTTAGCACTCTGACACTGCAGGACGTAATCTCATTCTGATATAACCAAACAAATTCCTTCTCCTTACGCTAAGCATTCTTTATCAACAACAGCTCAAGACATCTTATTATCTCCACACATCTATGAAGTACCATATAACCTTTGTCAAAATTTTGCTTCACTCGTGCCATCCTCAGCTCAATTTCTGCAACCAGAACTGATCCGCCAGCATATCTCGAAATGAAACCAACATAGCACATAACCGTGCAGTCAGCTAATCAATAGCAACCTTCCCAACTTGGCTCGAAGCCATATATCAAGACATCCTTAACAATTCATAACACTTTTACTCTAATGATGCCACAATGAGATTAAACTCAATCATCTACAAGTTTGTGAA
>MU723763.1:0-43708 GCA_026770625.1 Nicotiana glauca
TCTTTTTACGCTTATATATATATATTCCCTTTTCGTCGGAGTATGTTAAAGCGCCGTAAAAAAGAGGTGTGACAATATCCACCGCGACTATCGTGCGGCCAGTCAGGGGATGGGTAGGGGATTTGCTCAGTTATCTGGTTCTTCAGCTGCCATATCATCCATGCGTCCTCTAGCTCCAGCAGGGCGTGGTGCAGTTATGGGAGGATCTCGTGGTAGGGGTGGACCTAGCTGATTTTATGCTTTGAGTGGTCACCAGAGTTCAGAAGCTTCTCGAGATGTCATTACAGGAATCTTATCTTTTTAGGCCATTAATTGTTATGCTCTTATTGATATGGTGTCCTCTTTGTCTTATGTCACCCCATTCATTGCTTTAAGTTTTGGGATAGAACCCGAACATCTTCATGTGCCGTTGTCCGTATCGACTCCGATTGGTGATTCTATTACAGCCTTGCGGGTTTATAGGAATTCTGTTGTCATGGTATGTGGTCGTGTTACCACGGCCAATCTTATCGAGCTTGGAATGGTGGATTTTGATGTAATTCTAGGAATGGACTGGCTTTATTCGTGCTTTGCTAAACTTGACTGCCAAACTAGAGTCATGAGACTCGAGTTCCCTAATGAGACAGTTATTGAGTCGAAGGGTAACGGTGTGGTGCCAAAGGATAGGTTTATTTCCTACCTTAAGGCTTCAAAGATGATTAACAAGGGATGTATCTATCATTTGGTCCGAGTCCGTGCCAGTCGGGAATGAGTTTCTTAAAGTATTTTCGGACAAGCGTCTAGGGATTCTGCCAGATAGGGAGATTGAGTTCAGGATTTATGTATTGCCAGATATGTAGCCAATATCTATTCCACCATACATAATGGCTCCAACGAAATTAAGGGAGTTAAAGGAGCAGCTGAAGGATTTATTAAAAAAGGGATTCATGCGGGCTTGTGTTTTGGATTTCAAAGGTAATTGGGATGATCACTTGCCACTTATAGAATTTGAGCACAATAACAGCTTTCAGGCTAGCATTCAGATGGCCCCATTTGAGGCATTGTACGGAACGAGGTGCAGGTCTCCAATTGGATGGTTTGAAATGGGGGGAAGCTGAATTGAGAGGACTAGATGTTGTCCACCAAGCTATGGAGAAAGTTAAAGTCATTCAGGGAAGGATGAAAACTGCTCAGAGTCGCCAGAAATCCTATGCAGACATTCGCCAAAGAGAATTGGAATTTCAAGTTGATGATGGGGTATTCTTGAGGGTATCTCCTATGAAGGGAGTCATGCGATTCGAGAAGAAAAGGAAGTTAAGCCCTACGTACGTCGGCCGTATCAGATCGCTCAAAGGATAGGGCAGGTGGCGTATAGGCTAGAATTGCCTCGTGAAATGTCATTAGTGCACTCGATGTTCCATGTGTCTATATTAAAGAAAGTGGTTGGAGACCCATCCACCATTGTGTAAATCGAGTCCATCGAGGTTAATGAAGAGTTGTCATATGAAGAGGTTCCGGTTGCTATCCTTGATAGGCATGTCCGTAAATTAAGAAATAAGGAAGTTGCCTTAGTTAAAGTATTATGGCGAAGTCAACGAGTTGAGGAAGCCACATGGGAAGCGGAAAAAGAAATGAAGGAAAAATATCCCCATCTGTTTGAACAAGTCTAGTAGTAATCTTGCGAACTCTTATCCCTAAACAAATTGATATTGTGTCCAAATTGGTGCAAAGACACCCCATATTTCTTTCCTAATATTTTACTATTGAAATTCCTCAAGTTGTGCAGGAGTTGTATGTGTTGTGATTGTTTTAAGTCATGTGAACTCCTCTTTGGTGAATGAAATTTTTAATAAAGACTCATGTGATAAGTAAACAACTTATGGTAGCGTAGGTCGATGATGGTTTATTTATATTCATGTAGTATGTTGAAGTGTTTAAATTATGCGGGACTCATTGAAATGACTAGTTTATGTGCAAAATGTAACAAGTGATTGAATATGTGCAAATGTTGAGGAAATGAATTGTAAATGTTATAGTGATAACAGGAATTGTGTAATGGTGTTTGGAAATATGTTTCGGGGGCTCTCTGACAGGTGGATGTGTCTATTTACAAAGGAAACTCTGACGAAATTTTTCTAAAAATGGGGGAGTTATTGAAAAATTAGGAATTTGCACATCATGTTTTCAAAACCAACTGATTTTTTTCAAGATCTTTATTCGAGGACAAATGATTTTAAGTGGGGAAGGATGTAAGGCCCCGCGGAAAAAATTTGTCCTCAAAACCCAGTAGCTTGTAGGGTCAAATCCCAAATATGTGTTAGGGATGTGTAAAATCTTTGCGGTGAGCTTGCTTGCTACGGTTCAGACCCTTTGTACTTGTTTAGCATTTAAAAATCAAAGAATAAAAGTTTCTAGAAAAATGCAATTATGCGGTCCAGAATGCGGTTGCAAACCAAGTATGCGGACCGCATTTCTGCCGCAGATTAATTTAGTGGTTTGGTTAAAATGAAGGTAAAAATGAGGTGCATTATGCGACCGTATAACTGGTATGCAGACCGCATTTCAACCGCAAAGTGAATCAGGTTGTCAGTCAAATTTAAGGTCAAAAATGCGGTGCATTTTGCGACCGCAAATCAGGTTTGCGGACCGCATTTCTGTCGCAAACCCAGGTAGGGGAATCAGATTTTTGGAGCACTTTTGAAGTCCATTATGCGGACCACATTTCCACTCTACGATCGCAAAATGCGACCACAAACCCGACTCGGCTCCTATTTTTCTAAATTTTCAAACCCAACCCTTTTTCAATAAAATACCCCAACCCCTCATTTTAACCACCTTTCTAATAAAAAATAAGAGAGCGGTAGGAGGGGTTCTTGAGAGAGAGTTAATCTTCTTCAAAAACAATCCGGGCTGGAAAATTTCAAAGTGAGTGTCTTCATCCCCATTCCTTGCAGGTAAAATCCCTAACCCATTTGCATTAATTTTCAGGTTTAATTACAAGGGAAAAGTCTCATTCATTTATTCTTGAAAATAGAGGATGAAACATTCATGCATGTCTTTTAAAACAAAAAATCTAGTAAGAGGAATTGGGAAGGAGTAAAGGATTGTGCAAAGAGTGGTTATTAACCTAAAAAAATATTTGAGTTGCAATTGTGAACTTCAATTCTATGTCATATGTGTTAACTTGTGCACTAGATTGACGTTGCTAGACTATTTGGTGAATTGAAAATAGAAGTAAAGAAGGGAATTCGGGTCCAGGTATATATGACTAACTTTGGCCTTTGTACAATCACCTTGTTTGGTGTTTGAGTGCTCGGTATGTGATTTCTACATGGATTGTTTGTGAAATTCTTGTGATCTGTATGGTTGAGTGTTTGTGGTTATATCTTTCGATAAGACGGTGTAAGTAATTGGCAATAAACCAAGTGTGTGATTGTGAATGTGCTATGTGGTAGGAATTGTGAAACAAATAATGGAAGGAAATTGTAAATGATGCAATTGAACAACTGTGGTAATATCATATATGGCTTGTCGTGGGCAATTATCGTTGTAATGTAAAATGCATCTGAGTTGCACAATATGATGGAAACGGTATTGATAGTTTTGGAATTTCTTGTGAATTGTTGTGTCACGCCCCAAAAATCCGAGGAGCGCGACCGACGCTCAACCAAGTAAACCCGACCGAGCAAGCCTATTAGGTCTCATTCTACCCAAACTAACTCATGAATAAATAGGAGATGAGCTCCATTAATCAAATTCTATAAACATAAAATTAACGATTTCCATTTCATTTTCATTAGCAAATTCATCCACCGCCTCAAAGGTATTACAAGTTTTATACATCATTGCCAAACATTAATATTTCTATTTTAATTTCCAATACTCGACACTACCCACAACCTGTCTACGGAGCCTCTAAACATAACTGAAGAATAATGTGGAAATGCCGGCAACAAGGCTCCAGCTATACCTCTAAATACAAAGTACATGATAAACAATCGTACAGGGCCCCGAAATGAAGTGGGGCTCACCAACTCAGCTGAAAGGAAGATGCGTCACTGGCTGCTAGGCATTCCCGAGTTCCGTGGTTCTAGCACGGTCGCTCAACTGTCGTATTTAGCTTATTTATCTGATTTTATTACATGATGAACCTATGTGCTGATTTTAACTTTTAAACCGCTTTTATTGAATATTTTTTAATGAAAGTTGAACATTGTTTAAAATGCGTATTTAGACTGTGTCACATGAAATACACCCGCAATCCTGAACGTATTTTATTCGACGTTTTTGGGATTTGATTTGGGTCACATGAAATGCACACCCGATTTTAGGAAGGTAATATTATTAAAATATGTGCCTAAAGATACTAACGCGTTATTATCTCTGGGGAGAGCCATGAAGTTCACTAAACAACCCATCCCGGAATCTAAGCATTTATTATAACCATTTATTGAGGGCCCCGTAGTTTGTGTATTTTATTTGGCGAGGTTCATCTCATATTTTATTTAAAGGTTCATCCTAAAGTAAACTATGATATTCTACGTTATTTGTCTCTAAAAGAAATAAATAAAAGGGCCTAATTACTTAAGATTACAAAATCGGGCTTCAAGTTCAAGTCCGGGTCCAAACAAAAGGGAGCGCCTTTTAATTTGAACCCGCTACCTAACTTAAAACCCAAACCTATATTGTTGCTAAACCTTGAATTGAATCCTTTAGACTAAATCAATAGAACATTTATTTAGTTCACGCCATGTAAATACTGATTTCATAGACAAGGGCCTACATATTTCAAAGTCTATTTCAATTATGAATTCAAGCTTCAACTACTTCAATAACACAAACTAAGTCAAGTTAAAACGGCTATGAACAATAGGATTCACATACTTATAAAGGTACCTCCAGTTAGTTTAATAGTCCACAAGAGAAATCCAAACAGTCTTGATACAGTCCACAAAAATGAAACAGTCCAAATCTACTTGAGAACAATCCTAATTACACGAGCCTTGTGTTTATTTATTCATAATTAACGTAAAGCTACATTAGCTCTTTGGATTCCAATAAGTACAGATCTACATCACTACAGAACTATACACGGATTTGGAAAACTATATCAAACTCATGCTTCCATCATGTTTCATTATCAACTGATGATGCTACATTGAATCAGGTTCAAAAATGTGTACCTGGCATTGGAAATACAATAAGAAAAAAGGATCAATCAGCAGCAGTACAACAACAATACAATTAGAAATAGCAAGCTAGGCTTTAGTCAGTAGCAGAAATCAATTTCAAATCAGCCAAGCACACTCACACCGACCCTAGAATGAGTTTGTAAAACCAACAGAAACACAAACACCCCAAAAGACTCAACTGAACTTTTAATTAAACTAGAACTGGACAAAGAACTTCAATGTTTTGGACCCAGCTTCACAAGAGAACCCAGGCTACCTCAACAAAGCACAGCAACAACACTGAACTGGAAAACTAAGACTCAGCAACTGAAACGACCAAGAATTTCCCATAAAATTTGCAATGGAACAGTGCAGGAAATACTCTCAGATTAGATGGAATGCCTAGATTTCTTTTTTCTTTTAAACTTATTTTTTCACACTTCTCCTTTTTCTTTTAAGTTAACTGACCAAGAAGAAGGCCCCTTACTTCTGTCCAAAATCCCTCCATTTATACCAACACAGACCCCTCTTTCCAGCCTGTTTTTTCACTAACCTATTAAGAAAAATGAAACCCTTGATATTCCTGAAACCCCAGTACTATTTGTCTTGTTCATTATTTTATCCAAGGGTTATGGGTGCCTATTTGTTTAATACCATTATGTCTTGTTCCCCACTTTTATTAAATAAATACAATATTTTAATGGTACATTAGTGCTTAGTGAACAGAACACTCAGATTAACCACTTCTTCCAATTTTTAATTCCCAAATTACCCTTATGAATGTCCTGAACTACTATCCTACCTTAATCTAATCCGTGTATTAAACCTTCAGTCATAACCAATTGACCTAAATATAAACCTAAACACCAATTAACTTGAACTAATTCCTAATTAATCACTGGACTGAATCTATAGCAGCTATAACCAATACAACTTATCAAATTCAACCAACAGTTCAAACTAGAACTCAAATCAGATCAAATGGCATCAAAATAAGACCAATGAAACAGAACAAAATCCTATTGAACTACTAAGAACAATTTTGACTAACACAGACACATGGGAATAAACTTTGAATCAACTTACATTTCTAAATTAACCTCAGACAAAATGAAGGAACATTAACAATATACTGAACGGGGCTCTGAAGTTGGGAATATAAGGATCAGCACATAAACATTTGGCATTGAATAACTGGAAGAGCACAACTAAACTGACAAACACGAACGAACTGATCGACGAATCTAGTTAATCGATTCACTAGATATGCTAATCAACAATATGATGAAAACTGGACCAAGAAAAAGGTCCGATAGAGAAGGAAGAAAATAATTGACAAAAAGACAAATTACAATGAAACTTAAACAGGTAAACAACAACACAAAGCAAAAAATAAAAAGGAGAAGAAATACCTCAAAGATTTAGACCTAGCTCCAATCCGTTTTAATCGATACTTCCACTTATGTTTGAAGCCCAAACGGATCTTAATCGAGTGTTCCCAACTGAGAACACACGACTAAGTTCGGCCACAACCTCAAGTTTTTCTTTTGGATCGATTCCAGGCTTGGGTTCTTTTAAGGTTTGCACAATTGATTTGAAATTCGACGAGCCCATGCTTCAATCGAGTGAAAGTGGTGTTGTATTTGGGACAAGAGTGGTCTGGTGGTCAACTGGTGTACTTTGGGAGGGTTTGGTGATGGCTCCGCCACCGGAGAATTTTGTGGCGGTGCTAGGGTTCATATGGTCAAATGGATATTCGAGACACCTGGGCTTGATTCGAAGGGAAGTGAGTATGGGACTGGAACGAGGAGGTCGAGGGGGGGCTAAGGTGTGATTTTGAGGTGATTTGGGCCACCGAAATTGCCGTGAGGCGATTTTCGGTGGTGGAGGCTGGTGGTGTTACTTTGGGGTATCTGAACATTAGAGAAGAAGGTAAGGGGGGGTTGGCTTGGGGGGGAGGGGTAAGGTCTAGGAATATATACTAGGTGGGGGATTTGATCCTGGCCGTTTGATCAAACGAGATCAACGACCTGGATCAGTTAACTTAAGGGGAACGACATTGTTTGGTTAAATAAGGGGGCGGGTTAGATCGGGTATAGAGAACGGGTCAGGGTTGAGTTAGGCTAAATGAATACGGGTGATGTCTATGGTCCGTTGGATTGCTATGGCTTGAATGGCTCAGATCTTTTGATGACAAAACGACGTAGTTTTAATATCACACGACGCCGTTTCACTCGTCTTTGAGGCTGGCTGGTCTGGACCAGGTGAGGGGTGAATTTGGGCTGGTTTTGGGGTTATTTTGGGCTGGCCCAATCCGGTTTTCTCTTTATCTTTCATATTTGTTCCTTTTTCTTTTCTTTTCTTTCCTTTTTATTTCCTAATAAAAAAAACAAAAATCCTAGATTAAATTATAAAACAAAAATTAACTAAAAATGCTCATTAACTCCTAATAATAATTATCACCTAAAATTAAACACCAATTAAAAAATAAAATCACACAATTTGGACAATTAAATGCTAAAAATGCAAAGTACATTATTTTTTTGTGATTTTCATTTTTGTAAAACAAACTTAATTACTCCTAATTGTAAAATTAAATCCTAAAATGCAAATGCGACATATTTTGTATTTTCATTAATTTAAACAAATAAACATGCACACACAAACGCAAGCAATAAGAGAAAAATAATACAAAATCCATAAAATTTGCAAACAACACAAAACTATTTTATTTTGAGTTTTTGGGAGTAATTATCATATAGGACAAAAATCACGTGCTTACAGCTGCCCCTCTTTGTCCGAAAACACGAAGAGTTTTCGTGCAAAGATAAAGTGAGCGAGCAATTTTTGCCCGTTTGAGTACTCCGTGTGAAGCATTTTTGAAAGATTTGACCGAATCTTTGCTTCAAAAGGTCTCCTACATATCCCTGGCTAAAAGGGAATCAGGTCAATATAGTTCGGGAAGTTTTGGTAGCTGGGACTACTGTGGAACTGTGGTTTTACTGTTACTGCAGTTGCTTGATAACTATGAACTGTACATGTTTTATACCCCTTCTTACCTGAGCTTTGTGCATAAATTGCTCTAGATTAGCCCNCGTTTGGTTAAATGAGGGGGCGGGTTAGACCAGGTATAGAGAACGGGTCAGGGTCGGGTTAGGCTAAATTAATACGGGTGATGGCCATGGTCCGTTGGATTGCTTTGGCTTAAACGGCTCAGATCTTTTAATGACGAAACGACGTAGTTTCAACATCACACTACGCCGTTTCTCCCGTCTCTGAGGCTGGCTGGTCTGGACTGGTTGAGGGGTGAGTTTGGGCTGGTTTTGGTGTTATTTTTGGGTGGCCCAATCCGGTTTTCTCTTTATCTTTCATATTTGTTCCTTTTTCTTTTCTTTCATTTTTATTTCTTAATTGAAAAAACCAAAAATACTAGATTAAATTATTAAATAAAAATTAACTAAAAATGCTAATTAACTCTTAATAATAATTATCACCTAAAATTAAACACCAATTAAAAAATAAAATCACACAATTTGGACATTTAAATGCTAAAAATGTAAAGTACATTATTTTTTTGTGATTTTCATTTTTATAAAACAAACTTAATTACTCCTAATTGTAAAATTAAATCTTAAAATGCAAATGCGACATAATTTGTATTTTTATTAATTTAAACAAATAAACATGTGCACACAAACGCAAGCAATAAGAGAAAAATAACACAAAATCTACAAAACTTGCAAACAACACAAAACTATTTTATTTTGAATTTTTTGGAGTAATTCTCATATTGGGGAAATATCACGTGCTTACATGGTGTGTAGGAGATTTGTTGGCTAGAGTGAGGCATGGTTTCCATGTATATAGGGTTGTTTTGGTGAGTGTTAGGAGCCTGGCTGTAGTGGTGGTCATTGGTTGAGTTTTGAGGATTGTGAATGAGTTATGTATGTTTTGGGAAGTGTGATAAGTAGGCGTTGGTAGGTAGTGGATTGGTTGATGATGGTTTTGTGGCGGGGTTGGTATTGGTAAGGGATTCAGATTTTGAGGTGGAGTTGCATATCGATATGGTGCGGAAGGGTTTTGCAGATGCTGGTTTGGTGTGTTTTGGTGAGGCGCTGGGTTTTTGGTGTTTTGTTGGTTGATATCGGGGACGTTCAGGGTGAGGGATAGGTTTTCCAAGTTGCGGACCTGCTCAATCTCTCACTGTAGCTCCAATATATTTTGTTCCAATCTCAAAACTAACTCATTTGGCGTCGGAGTACTCCATCCGTCTGAAGTTTTTGCATTTTTTGGATTTTCCTTTCGAATACCACTTATGTCGTCCATTTTAGCTTTCCTTTTAATCTTTGTATTACTTGGAGGAGGAGGTGGAGGGCCTATAGATTTGGTGTGATACGCTGATGATGCCAGTATGTGCAAACCAACCTTAGGGGATGGGAATAAGGAATAAAGAAAACAAAAAGTAAACAAGTCAGTAAGGGTTCTAAAATGTTTGTAACATTTAAACACATATTACGGGAATGTAAATTCCCATCCTAATTTGGAAACTCGTTGTGCCCGAGGTAGGCCTATCGACAAATAGATTTGGAGAAATTCAGTGCCACTAATTGCCTCATTTTATTAATGTAAAAGTTGACAACCCAAAACGACACTAAATAAGATAATGTTGCTAATGGCACTTAGCCTTATTATATTTAAAAGGAAAGCAACTAAATCTAATCCACTTGGTCCCAAAAGGACCCTCTCCAGACCGGATGCTGTTGTCGATCAACTCTCCCAGCTCGCACAGGTTTAGCGGTAAGAATGCCCTTGCCAAATGCCCTCTATTTCCTTCAGCGTTCTAGCAGTCGGTGACCCTCTTCCTTATCTTCCCTTCGAATTCCATTAAACTGTACTCCAGATATTCCAGACTTTCGCTGGATTTAAAATCTCTTTCTTTCCACTCGTTAATCATTTGCATATCGGCCTTATGTTGCACTGTGTGCTTAGCTTCGGATTCTCGAACTCTTTTGCGCATCTTGTTGTGCTTCACCTCTGTGCTGGCAAACTCATCTATGAACCCGTTTCCTGGAGCATCTCTTTGCTCAAAGACTCCTGATAGATTATCATCTAACCATGAAGGGTAAAATAAGGAGTGGCCAGCATAATGTCGGTTCGTCTCGATGGTATCCTTCTCCACAATAATTTTCAAAGTCCACATATGTTGTGCTTCATTCTTATATAGGATGGCATCACCCTGGAAATCAACTTTGAAGTGACACATTTTAGCAACCCGTGGTACGACCTGTCTCCTATCTGCTTGTCTCATAACCCTGAGGGGAGCATACGGATATATTGTAACGACCCGACCGGTCGTTTTGAGCCCTAGCACGTTGTCCAGGAGTCTGAGGCCACGAGCAGCTTCATTTCAGGAATGTGACTTGTTCGCATGGTCGGAATTGAAATCCAGGAAGATCGGGGTTAAATTTAAATGAAAATTCTCATTTAAGAAGCTTAAAGTTGAAAGAATGAACTAGGACTGGATTTTTAAGTAAACAACCTCAGAATTAGGATCTGAAGGTTCCAGCAGGTTCGTATGATGATTTCGGACTTGGGCGTATGCCCGGTTCGGGTTTTGGATAACCCGGGAGCGTTTTGGCACCTATTGTGGAAGTTAGCATTTTTAAAGAAATTTCATAAGTTTGGCTTGAAGAGCATTTTAGTGTTATCAATGTCCGTTTAGGACTCCGAGACTGTGAATAGCTCCATATGGTAATTCTGGAGTTGGGAGCGCGATCGGAAGTGAAATCGGAGGTCCGTAGGTCATTTTGGAGCCATTTGGCTAAAGATAGAAATTTGAAGGTTTTTGAGAAGTTTGACCTGAGGTTGACTTTTTGATATCGGGGTCAGAATCCAATTCCGAAAGTTGGAGTAGGTCTGCAATGTCAAATATGACTTGTGTGCAAAATTTGAAGCCAATCGGACGTGATTTGATAGGTTTCGACATCAGAAATAGAAGTTGGAAACTTCAAAGTTCATAAAGCTTGAATTGAGGTATAATTCGTGATTTTGGTGTTGTTTGATATGATTTGAGGCCTCGAGCAGGTCCGTAATGTTTTTTGGGATAGGTTGGTATGATTGGTTGGGGTCCCGGGGGCCTCGGGTGGATTCCGGGTGGTTAACGGATTGAAAGTTGGATTTTTGGAAAAACTAGGCAGCTGATATCTGGTATTCCGCTTATGCAGAAATGGGACTGCAGAAGCGGCCCCGCAGAGGCAAAATGTGGACCGCAGAAGCGGTTTTGGCCAATAGTGAAGGGGACCGCCGATGCGGTCGAGCAGCCGTATAAGCGGAACCGCACCTGCAGTTGGCAAGTCGCATAAGCGGAAGTGAGGGGTCTCATTTGGGATCGTAGAAGCGGCCTGTGTGTCCGCATAAGCAGGACCGCAAGAGAGGAATACGCTAGGGCAGAAGGTTTTTAAAACCCGATTTTGGGTCATTTCTAACCACATTTTCTTGGCTTGGGGGCGATTTTGGAGAGCTTGAAGAAGAGATTTTTGTCATCAATGATAAGGTATGTTATCCCCCCCTATTATGAGTTAAATACATCAACTTTGTATGGATTCAAGCATGAATTGTTTAGGAAATTTGGAGTTTTGGTAGAAAGAGCTAGAAAGTTTATTATTGGATTTTCACCACGTATTTGAGCATGGAATTAGGAGTAAATTATATATTTGAGTTCCTAAGGTCATGGGTAACCTTTGTCTTAGAAAATTTTTTGAATACCGGGCACGTGGGCCTGAGGGCGTTTTGGTTAACTTTTCATTCGGGGTTATAAATTGTTATAAATTAGGTTGTAAAGTGTAATCGAGCATATATTAATGGATTGGTATGATCGTTGGCTAGTTTTGGAGCATTGTGCATTGGTTTAAGTCTTCAGAAAAATGTAGATTGCCGGTTGCGGATCTTCGGAGCGATGTGAGTCTCCTTTCTAATCTTGTGAGGGGGAATTTACCCCATAGGTGAAGTAAATGATTATGTGCTCCTATTTGTGGGGCCTACATATGCACGAGGTGACGAGAGTCCGTGCGTAGCTACTATCATGCTATTGTCCGGGTAGTCTAGGATCCAAAGAGCATGTTATACATGGATTATAGTGAACCCATTTATGGTTGAACTGCCTAAATCACATTAAATTAGTAAATGAATCTCAAAGGGGTTAAGCTTCATTTCTTAAAAAATTGTTAAAGGAGAATTGGTTTTATTTGAATAAATATTCCCCGATAAGTTCTTATTTGACTGATTGAGCATGTACTTTATGTGCGCATACGTCGCATGGATGATTCGAGAGCAGGACATGTGTTTAATTATGAACGGGCCGAATGCCTCGATGATAATAGATGCATCTATGGTTCGTGCCGCTCGACCCTCGGCAATGCACAATTTACATTCTAGTGGAGCGGGCCGTCGACCACGACATGATTTGCGCATGTTTATCTGTTACTTGAAAATTTGTAAATATGGAATTGGCCCTATGTGGCTTGACATAAACTGATAAGTTAATAAAGGATAGACTTTGGAAGCCCTTGATTTATTGTTGAAGGTGTTTACCTGTTTATTTGGCTTCACAGTTAGGACTTCTATATAAGTCCATGATTTTTCACACACTTATAGAATAGTGATAATGGACCTCTAGTGAGTGTCGAGGTCAGCCATCTCGTCTCTACCCCTTTAGGATTAGGCGGGATACTCACTGAGTACACGTTGATTACGTACTCATACTATACTTCTGTGCATTTTTGGTGCACAGGTACATGATACTTTAGCGGACTATTGGGCATAGCAGCATGGATGACGCTGGGACTTGGTGAGCTGCATCATTTGAGGCGATCGCAGCTAGGGTAGTCCCTTCTAGTGTACTGTATTTACTTTTCTCCCACTGTATTCCGAGCGGATATTGTATTTTATTTCTCTTATCAGTAGTTGCTCATGTACTTGTGACACCGGGTTTCTGGGATGGTTTACAGCGGATTTGTACTAATTGTCATTATTTAAATTTGAATTCAAGATGTGAAATTTTATTTGTAAAAATGGAAGGAAAAACTTTAGATTTTCAAAAGTATTAAAAGAAGAATTAATTGATGAGTTAGTTGGCTGGCCTGACAGAGGTGTCCGGCGCCACCACGACCCTTAGTAGATTTTGGGTCGTGACAACATGGTATCAGGGCACTAGGTTCCCATTGGTCTCACGAGTCATGAGCAAGTCTAGTAGAGTCTCGCGGATCGGTACGGAAACGTCTGTACTTATCCTCGGGAGGCTACAGGGCTGTTAGGAGTACTTACCTTCTTGATTTCCTTATCGTGCGGTTCGATTCCTTTGAGGCTTATGCCTTTGATTCCTTCCCACTCAATCTTACGCGACGCGAACGCTTTTTATAAATAAAAAATTGTAGGATTGTAATGGCACTACAAATGTGGTGTGGGATGATTTTCCCGATATAGTTGATTGGACTAGCTTTTATGGAAGGGTATTCTATTGTTCAGCTTAATAATAGGACTTCTAAGAGCCTTGAGGCTAGGCACAGGTTGCCATGATGCTTACAAGCGATTATTCCGTAGTGTTGTTGTAATGGTAGGATGTTGCCCACGTGTCGGGGTAGTGAATATATTGGAGGGAGGTTTACTTAGTGTGTAATCAAGGGATTCAGTGTTTTATTCCTGGCAGGGGAAAGTCAATCGAACTGAGGATGGTCAGAAGTGGACTGGTGGAAGTAATGAAACGTGGCAATTGCAAGCGTGGTTGAGTTCTCCTCCACATTGGGTGCCGTTGTCCTAATTGGACGTTCTAAGTTGTCGGTGTTATAATCTGCTACAATTCGCCTTTATGGCAGGATATTGTGAAATAATATTGGAGGTACAACCGCCAGATATCGCATGATGCGGTGGCTTAAGATCAAATAAGAATTTCTAAATGTTGATGGCTCGATAAAGATGACCTTTGGAAAGGTTTAAAGTTAGCAGCAATGGTGGATTCAAGTGCCACGAAGATAGATTTCACTAAAGGCAATAATTGAGCAGCAAAGTATGAGGAAGGACATGTGGGAAGTGTCAGATGGTGTTTAAAACTTCTAGAAGACCGAGTATGAGGAGCAAGGTCGAGTGACCGATTAAGGAGATGAGTTCCACCAACGTGGGAGACTGGAGGGTGTGCATATGGGCTTGGTAATAGGAAGACTACGCGCCTTAAAGAGAGTTTGGATTGAACTGGGGATTTTAATGATTGGTGATTGAAGCCTGCGGGAATGATGTGAAGTATGGGCTATTATGCGGCATAAGATTGATATGGCGGAAGGGAGCTGCTTGAAGTGGAGGAGGGTGCAGCATAACCCTAAATTCGGATGGATGTTACCACGCATTTAATTGATGTCCGCGAGGGGCGAATGGTCTTGTGCAGCGGAAAGGTGAGCTCAGACTCAGGAGGGACTATTGGTGTCATAGTAACTATACCCCGTGCAGCAGCGTGGGAAGATGTCGGGGGTGATTTCCCTAGGTGGGTTATTCCCCGTGGGCAGGTTAGCGGTCGCGAGGTCAGCGAAGCTTCTGCAAAGAATTATATTGGTTGTTCAACAAATAGATTGGTCGTGCGAATGTGGTTAATGATTCAGAATATGAAAGATGAGGATTTACAGGAAGATTCCAAGAAATTTTGATAACTTATGGAGCGAGGTTATGTCAATAAGAGGTAAAAAGGTCGGGCGAACTCACGAATGGTGAAGTAATGGCTTCAAGCTAAGTGGGAGAGTCCCACCGCTTGTGATTGGGCTGTATGATTAACTACTTGTGTGATTTCTGGTTATTAGCATATTGATGGATTATTGGAGCTATGAGAAAAGACCATAAGTGGTAGTTTGAGCAGATGAATTGTTGGAGGCACGCGATTGTTGGCCTTATTGGCTCATGTTCGGATTTGGAAAAAGGTTCAAGAATTATGCCTGGTATGAATCCAAGTTTCAGAGAGAGTGATTTCGCCGGGTGCTTCACCGAGAGAGTATTCGTGTGTTATAAGATTTATGGAGTGAATTATATTCGGGACCAAGTCAGAGCGGGTGGCTCTTAGTAATGGTCCTAGTGGATTCGGAAGGTAGGTGTGGTGCTCAATGATTTCGAGCCTATAAGAACAATTAAGAATCAAGCTTGGAAATCAGCTTATGAGAAGTGGCACAGAATGTTCTGTGATGTTTGGCTTGTGATGTAGCAAATGGGAAGTACAAAATGGTCCGTAGGGGTTGAGACATCATGGTCTGGCGATTCAAGGTCACTCAGAATGAGTGTAGATGGAGTATGTTATGTGAAGAAGATAGTTAGTATTATTTCCAAAGCACTCAAGGATAAATTGGAAGAAAAGGGATTGATTAGCCACAATTGAATTTGGGCATGTTGGGATTTTTGATCAGTTCATTCAGCATAATCAAGTTGTGTGTATGATTTGTAGCGGTACGTGTGCGGCTTGTCGGCCGCCGCAATTGATGTTATTCAGAAGCCTTCTATTGTTATGGCTCGTTATGTGGAAACAGATTCCGGGAAGGGTTATGGTGGCTTGGACCCCTACTTGCAGATTTGCATATTCCTCGGTGATGGGAATTTACCTGTGTGTTGCTATAGTTCTCCTGAAGTGAGTTAAGTGAAAGGTTCTTATATGATGAAGTGTTGAAGTATTAATGATTTTGGAGATTTCGATAAGAATCATGTTCTATCGTATGTTGGCACGTTGGGTGCAGTGAGTAGCAAGGAAATACGAAGTGAGGATCAAGGTTACAGTTCGGTGTTGGCAAGGATGTCATGGGCTCGGATGAGCAAGAAAAGGGTTGAATGATTAGAGTAAATTGGTATTGGCTTCAGCGTCACTTGAGATCGATGTTTTGTGAAAAAGGCTTTGTATCCTGGTCAAGGATTCTTGATCTCTTTTCAGCGTTGGTGCAACCTATGGTTGGAAAGAGCAAACCCGTTATTCATTTCGGAAGATTGTAAGGGCATGTCCCATGGGAAGATTGTATAAGTGTGACATGTAGTCACTTTATTGGTTAGAGATTTGAACCAAGTAAGGGGATGGTGGTAATATCATTAATTGGAGAAATTAGGCCTGGAGGGCACTTGTTTATTGGGTTATGAACCGAGGAGGTTGCTCCGGTTATGATGGTTGTTCTTATGTGTTATGAGGAAAAGTGGGTTACTATGGACCCTTGAAAGGTTATTAGCCAACTTGGCACAATCAAAAATCTACTTGAGATCAGTGGATTGATCTATATGTGAACAGGGCTTTATATCAGGTCAGTTGTGTTCATTTCAGCGAGCATTCCTTATGGAGGAATAGTCAGGGTGTTATGTTTGTCATCAGCTATTTCAGGCAATGATGTATTGTGCCATATGAGTTGTGAGACGACTTGAGAAAAATTATGTATGTGTTGAGGTTCCGCGTTGCGATGGTGTTATGTGAGCAAGATGGCTCTTGAAATTTGGATCTTGTATCGCACCTCAAATGTGCTTGAGTTTGTAGCTTATCGCGCTATATGTCCCCTCAGGGATGACATTATGAACTTAGCGTGCTTGTGACCTAGTTTTGGTACTTTATTGCAATGAGCATATTAGCTCGATGCGTATCTCCTTATGTGAGTTCTATGTGTGGATCGGGTGGCATGCTGCCATAGTTATATTGTGGGGATCGGGTTGCACACCGCCATGGTCATATTGTGAGATCGGGTGGCACGCTGCCATGGTTATATTGTGAGGATCGGATGGCACGCCGCCATGGTTATGCTGTGTGGATCGGGTTGCACGCCGCAACAGTTTGATGATGAGTGTAGTTTTCTATATGCCAATTTTGTGTGTCCTGCTTCCTATTTTATAAGGAAAGCCCGTATTAGTGTGGGGGTTAGTTAATTCCTTCTAGAGTTTGATTTCCTGTTTGTGTTGTGTTCGGATTGGTGGCCTATTGGCACATTGTGGCGTCATATGAGATTTTAACAATTTATGGGGTGGCTTATTGCCTGAGTAGTTGTATCGGATGAGACGAGATCCGTTGATCTCGGATTCTGTACAATCCAGCTGTATGAGGTATGTTATGGAGATAAGACCATTCTTGGGTTCAGAATGAGGTGAAGGCCTTGTCAGCATGGTTCTGAGGTCTACGTGTGGCGTCAGATGCCGATTCTGAGGTCGTTTACCTCAGAACCGCGCTGACAAGGCCTTCACCTCATTCTGAACCCAAGAATGGTCTTATCTCCATAACATACCTCATACTGCTGGATTGCACAGAATCTTAGATCAAGGGATCTCGTCTCATCCGATACAACTACTCAGGCAATAAGCCACCCCAGAAATTGTTAAAATCTCATATGACGCCATAATGTGCCAATAGGCCACCAATCCGAACACAACACCAACAGGAAATCAAACTCTGGAAGGAATTAACTAACCCCTGCACTAATATGGGCTTTCCTTAGAAAATAGGAAGCAGGACACACAAAATTAGAATATAGAAAACTACACTCATCATCACACTGTTGCGGTGTGCAACCAAATCCACACAGCATAACCATGGCGGCGTGCCATCCTATCCTCACAATATAACCATGGCGGCGTGCCACCCAATCCTCACAATATGACCATGGCGGCGTGCCACCCGATCCACACAATATAACCGTGGAGGCGTGCCACTTGATCCACACGTAGAACTCACATAAGGAGATACGCATCGAGCTAATCTGCTCATTGCAATAAAGTACCGAAACTAGGTCACAAGCACACTAAGTGCATAATGCCATCCCTGAGTGGACATATAGCGCGATAAGCTACAAACTGAAGCACATCTGAGGTGCGATACAAGATCCAAATATCAAGAGCCATCCTGCTCACATAACACCATCGCAACGCAGAACCTCAAAACATACACAATTTTTTGCAAGCCGTCTCACAACTCATACGACACAATACATCATTACCTGGAATAGCTGATGACAAACATAACACCCTGACTGTTCCTCCATAAGGAATGCTCGCTGAAACGAACACAACTGACCTGATATAAAGCCCTGTTCACATATAGATCAATCCACTGATCTCAAGCCGATTTATGATTGTGCCAACTTGGCTAATAACCTTTCAAGGGTCCATAGTAACCCACTTTTCCTCATAACACATAAGAACAACCATTTCGCAGACCGTAAATATAGCCAAACTTTCTCGACTCGGGATTTAAAACCGGTGACTTGGGACACCATAAAATTATACCAAGTGGCGAATCTAATTTTGAATAAATAATTTAGTTTTTTATTATTGTCACTTTAATTAGAAAACTCCCAAAATACCACCTTTCGGGTAGGAAAAAGGAGGTGTGACTGCTGACTCAACTCTTTTGTTATAGAAAGTAAAATAGTTGTTTGGATCTATAAGTCCCGGTACGTATAACTTATCTGCCATAGTAGGCTCACTCATAGGCGCTCGGCCATACTAGGTTCTGTATCTCGGTCATTCTGAGCTAGCTCAAAGGCGGTTGAACATAGTAGGCTCGGTATATAACTTACCATCAGATCATAGGTTGCCCAATAGGAGGCCTGCCCATCGATTATAGCTCGGTGGTAGTGAAAATACTATAATACTATACATATACATATATATATATCTATATAAACTCTCTTCTCTCCTATCTGAAAGAAGACAATACTTAACTGTAAAGTCCCGACAAGGGAGAATACTATAGCTTATGAGACAATGATAATGTACGATCTTCTCATTGTGCCTCGTAAACAAATGCATATTGTTATAGGATCATGCAAACCTTCCCGAATTACGTATACCTAATTCTCATCTTTCAGGACGGGATACGTAGGCTGCCCATATAGGGTCCGGTCTTCCTAGTTAGTCTTAGATTCTTTGTTTCGTGGGATCTTAGCCAAACCTTGCACTTCTAGCCACCTTTTGGCCATATAAGCCATTTAGTAAGGTCCCGTGAAATCCCTACTCGAAAACCCGGATCCCGTGGTGCCAAGTTAGGAGCATGTGTTAGCAATTAAGCTTGCCGCGGCACGGACCTTTTTGGATTGAATAATGCATTAAAAAGTTAAGAATAATTTTCCAGAAAAATGCAAGAAATGCGGTCCAGAATGCGGCTGCAAATCAGGAATGCGGACCGCATATCTGCCGCAGAGTGAGTCAGAGTGTTGGTTAAAAATTTAAGTCAGTTATGCGATCGAAATGCGGTCGCATAATCAAAATGCGGATCGCATAATCATCGCATATTTTCCTTTGAATTTTGTGAGGGTCAGTTTTGCGGTGCACTTTGCGACCGCAGAATGTGAATGCGAACCGCATTCTTACCGCAGATTGAGTCAGAATGTTTAGTTTTTGGGGATCATTTTGCGGTCCATTATGCGGACCACATGTTTACTCTGCGATCGCAAATGCGATCGCATATTTGACTCGGGGCTCCAATTTTCTAATTTTTAACCCGACCTCCCTATCGATATATTTGATATCATAGCTCATTTTAAGCATATCTTCTGAGACTTTTAGATAGAGAGGGAGGGTCTTATAGGTGGAAAGTGTCTCCCATCAAATTCTCCTTGAGACTTGCTAAAACATTGAAGAAAATGAAGTGAAGACACCTAAATTTCATTCCCAAGAGGTAAGATTCATAACCTCAGCTCTTATTTCTACACTTAGATACATGGGGCCAGTAGAGAAGTAATTCAAGAGTACAATAATGATATTCTCTACATACATGTCAAACCATAGGATATTGGAAGGTAGAAAACTAAAAAGAAGGCAATTGGGATATGAAATGATAGAAATTCCTCACAAAAATGGGCTAAGATCACAATGCACCTTTAGTGTTTGATGATATGCTCGAACCAAGCTAGAACTTCAGTTTCGTCTCTAATTCTCTGTTCAATTTGTAATTCTTACAAAATAGATCGAAGTGCTAAAGAGTTCCGAAATTTTGTAAAGATTAAGGAAAGTAATATTGAGGTATGTATGGCTAAAACCCCCTTTTTATTAGAAATTGAGCTTCGTTGTCATTTACGAAAGTATGGTAAGAGTTGAATTGGCTAGTGTATTGATTGTTACTACGCATTAATTGATTTGCATATATCTATGCATATTCGTGAAGGATGTGCCTCAATGTGAATAATGTATCAATCTTGATAATTAGATAATGATGAAAAGAATAGTTATGTATTGAAATACTTGGGCTATAAGCCAACATTGAAACAAAGAATTATTCATGCCAGCTATGTGCTCACTACCTGTTATTTGCAACTTGAATTATCTTTGATATATGTGTCTATGATCAGAACTTGTAAAATGAATATTGAAAAGGGAAAACGATGTGATGATGGTGGCCATGAGTGCCCCAGGAATTGTTATGATATGTGTGGGATAAAGATTTGAAGTGTTGACTAATGAGAATGGAGTAATGCCTCTAATAAGGTGACCTAGCCAATCGGGTCTTGATCGGACACCATGTTGCACACATGGTGGTAATGTGCTGATATGTCGTCTTTTACCTTCTAGTTTGTACAGTAATTTCAAGTCTTTTAGGTGATGCTAGAGTCTGCAATAGTCTACTTAGGTTTATCGAGTTTTTTGTTATTTTACTTCCTATTTTGTATTTGAAAAAATATGTTATAAATGAAAAATCCAAACAAAAAGAAATTTTGCGTTTTTATATTTTCGTTAAAAGTTTTCTTTAGAATAGAAAATAAAAAAACTCATTTGAGGTGGTTTTACTTTATGAAATTAATATCTAGAACTCAAAATAAAAAATTATTTTTATATTTCTTTTAGTATATTAAATCTTTTTTTTTAACAAAAGAGAAAATTTTCTTTTAGTAACTCTTTAAAAGTTTTCATCAAGATATTAATTCCAAAAATCCAAACAGATTTTCTTTTGAGGTTCTTCTTTGGGAAATTAATGAAAAATAGGAAAAAATATAATCTTTTATTTTTTACTAGAACTTTAGGACATTGTACTTAGAAGGGAAAAACAACATACTTTATCTTTGGTTTATCTTCAGAGTTCCTCACTTATGTAATCTAAAACTGAAATCCAAAAATATTTTTATCTTTTTCATTTCTTGTTTCGAAATCTTTCTTTATGATATCAATCGCAAATTAAAAATATATTTCTTTGGTTAATTCTTTTGATTTCCTTCGAGTAAAAAAATCAAAAAATATTTTTCTCTTCTAGGTTTTACTTTATTTGCGATCTTCCCGAACTACACAATGATCTGATTCATGTGGCATCATGATACGTAGGAAACCTACATAGGGTTCGATCAATTATTTTTGAAAACAAAAGAGAAAAAGGAAAAAACTAAAATGAAATTATGGGATGTGAGAAATAAGAGGAAAGAAAAGAGCAATATATATATATATATATATATATATAAAGAGAAGAAAGGAAGTAAATAACCAAGCAAGTGCGAAAAAAGCATAGAAAGGAGAAGGTTGAAGCGAACAAATTTGGATGATGCCAAGTGACCTTGTGACCCTCGAAGTCATTCTTGAACCATTAATTGTTTCTAGGTGAATTTCACACAATGTGATATTTTTAGCTGTTAAATGCCCTAACGCTAGCGTGACGACCTCATTTTGCTCCTTTTTGTTATCTTCATTGAGCAGATGGGTGAATGGTTTGTGGTTCTTAAAGTGGTAACTCTTACATACAACATAAAGTCGATAGGCAATTGCAGACAACAACGGAATTGAGTTGGCTAATACTGGTTCCAAAAAGAAATTGGTTGAACAGGACAATAGTTGGTTGAAGAGGTAAGGATGTTAAGACAATACATGGCAGACATGTATTGGGATTGGATGACTGGGATGACACAACACCCGCCACCACCTAGCTTCCTAGATGTTACCCTTACCCAAACTCCGGCCATAGTGCTAGATGATTCCCTATACTCTCCATACTCTCTCTCTTATCACAATTTTCTCAACTACCCTAGTAGCTCCATCACTAGTCCTCCAATTACCTTTTACAAAAATTGCCCTCCTGTCATATCCACTATCCCCACGATCACAACTTTTCAACAATCTTCCTTCATAGATCTAACAATGAACACTCACTCAAAACTCATGATGACCAATATTACCCCTCAGAGGTTGCCCACTAAGTTCCTGACTCATACAATAATAGCCCTCGAAATAAACCTCATGTTGATAGTGAAAAGTTCACAGGAAAAGAAGGGAGAGATGAGATATCTAGGAAGCTGAAAGGCATAGAACAATCCTTAAAGAGTATGCAAGGGATGGGAAATCAGATTAACATGCCTTACAATGACTTGTGTATGTTCCATGATGTTCATCTGCCCAATGGGTTTGAAATTCAAAAGTGTAACTTGTATGATGGGCATATAGATCCAGTAGCCCATCTGAGGAGTTATTGCAGCAAAATGAGAAGTGTTGGCGGAAAGATAATCCATTGATGGCATATTTCAGTGAGAGCCTGACTGTGGTAGCCTTGAATGGCATACTCGTCAAGATGTCGGTAAGTGGCATACATGCGATGACATGGCTCAAGATTTTATTCGACACTTTCAGTATAATATAGACATTATCCCAGACTGCTTCTCCCAATCTCGAATAAAAAAGAAACCCAAGGAAGGTTTTAGGGAGTTTTGGTTCAGATGGAATGAACAAGTTGCTCGGGATAGTCCTTCTTTTGATAGAAAATATATTGCTGAGCCCCGCCAACGACAGGATCCAGTGGGAATTCCAACTAAATGCTTTGGGCCTCAATACCGACTCCATGAATATCCCGGAGCTCCACATAATTCACCGCGGTATTATCCTTTGAATAACATTCGACAATCTTTCCAACCACTGGTTCACAACCTAGGGCGAGCGCCAGTACCTCATAATGCACTTTTTCCTTCACAACATTTTCGAACATCAAACAACCCTAGAAAACCTAGGAATGTAAGGGAGCGATGGCAAAGAAGTAGTTTCACGCCAACCAGAGAATCCTACATAAGCCTATTTGGAAAGTTGAAAGCCTGATTGAGCTGCTCCTTGGCTATACCCCGTACCCATATGCAAAAGATTTTAATCCTACTGTACGGTGCATGTACCACCCTAATTTCCAAGGGCATAGCATTGAAGATTGTCGTGCTTTGAAAAGCGAAATAGAAAGAATTATTCAATAAGGAATAATTATTGTCCAAGGCAGTAATAACCCAAGCGTCACACATAATCATCTACAGGTACATGACATTTCACAAATTGTTGGGATGGTTTGCAATGACGAAGGGCTAGTCAAAGGAGTCAATGAGCCACTTGGTGAAGACATTATGATTGAAGTTGGTAAAGGTCATAGTGATATTGATGTGGAACTCAGTGGCGAAGATGTCGAGCTTGGTAATTGGAAAGACGCTCCTTTCTTAGTTAGGTCGGGGAGGAGTCCTAGTGGTTTATGTTGTTGTCATTTCTATTTTTTGGGTTATTTGGGGGGTTGTAATCCAAATATTGTCTTGTGACTCAAACCGTTCTACCATTTTATTTTCCCTAGTTCATTTAGTCGTAGTACCCCTTCTAGTGATATCTAGGTTTGTTCTAGGGTTGTAACCCCAGTTTTTTTGCTTGTTTTGTTGTTCAAACCCATTCACCATCTGTCCAATGCAATTTTCCTTTTTCTGTTATTTCTAGTAATTTTTTTGTTTAGTTCTCTTTTCCTTTTATAGTTCTTTTCATGCTGGCTATAGTGACATGACACATACGCATAATTCTAGGCTTGGGCTTAAAAGTTCATTAATCATGAAGCAATGAAACAATTTTTAAGATGTAGGGACATTTGAGGGAAATAAGTACAAATTTGGATATTTTGAGATCATTTAAAGCCCGAACAGTGTGAAACTGGGGCAGATAGTTTGAGGAGTGAAAAGGATGAGAATAATTTGTTACAAGAGAGTGCATCCCGGACAATTTGAAATGAGCAACTTTGAGTTCACAAGATAAAGTCAAGAGAGTTCACTCTAAATTGATGGAGGATATCTATTGTAAAGAGGGAATTACCTAACAAGGGTTCTGTACCTGACAAGGCACTAAAAGAAGTGGAAGTCATATCAATGATACCAATGTCAATGCTGGCAAAAGAAACGCTATGCATGATCTTCATTTTTCATTTTTCAAGTTTTCTTTATTTGAAACAGGGATGAAGACTATGTCCAAATCAAAGCTTGGAAGCATGAATTTTTCAAGTGTCGTGCCCAAATTTTGTCAGCACAATGGCGGCTTGGGAAGAGAAAAGAAAATTGTTCGATCTGCAGGAACCCTCAATGAGGAAAGCATGGTTCAGGGGCAAGGAATTTATACATTCTACAGAGAACCTCTAAGAATAGAGAATGGCTCAGGTAAGTTCATTCTCGGTTATTAAGTTCCACATGGATAATGGGATATAGTTTTAAGTGTTCAGGACCCTCCTGGATAATGAGATTTAGGTTCAACTTCTTAGGTCCCTCCTGGATAATGGGATGTAAGTTTAAGTTTTCAGGACCCTCCTGGATAATGGGATATAATTTAAAATTTCAAGGGCCCTCTTTGATAATGTGGTTTAATTTTAAATTTCTCAGAACCCTCCTGGATAATGGGATTTAGTTAGGTTTTAAGACCTTCACCAATAATAAGATTTAGCGTAAGCCTTATCTTTAGGAAATAGAACTTACCTTTGAAATTTTCACTCTTAAGATAAGATTATTTCAATTTTTAGGGCTCTCCTAGATAATGGGATTTATCTTTTAAATTCATAGATCTCTTTTAGATAACATGATTTGATTAACATTCACAGATGTTCCTTATACCAAACTAGGACAGAAAAGTTTAAGTTACATAGGTCTCACAAGTCATGAGCGGGTTTAGTAGAGTCTTGTAGATCGGTAAGGAGACGTCTGTACTTATCTTGGAGAGGCTGCCAAAACTTTAGGAAATTCCACATTCATGAATTCTTATCGTGCGACATTGAGTTCGGTTGAAGCGTATCTCCTTGAATTCCTTCCACGCATTTGTGTGAACCCATGAGCGCTTGGTATAAACTGTGCATCAATGACTTGTAATTTCCTAGATGAGGTGCGAGATGTGATTTCTGTGTGTTGATGTTGGTCCAGTATAGAGGACTTGAGGCCGGTTTTTTACTATAACTTGAGCACTGATGTGTTTATTATGTGAGCACGTGCTTTTGGAATTATATGTTCGGTAGTGTTCCTATTAGTGGGAGTGATGGATGGATGTCTACGTGATAAGTATGATGTAACTTCCATATGTGTTCATATGATTGGAATGTGACAAGAAGGGTCTGCTTGAGGTGTAGAAAGAACTATTCGGTGCTTGATTTCCATCTTGATTCAATGTATAGCCCCGAGTTACAGGTGTGTTGAAGTATCTTTTTACATGTTGTTTATTTGGGGAGTGAAGTAGATTTTATATTGTGATATGAGTTAAGACACTGGAAGATTAAGTGATTGCACAATATTTATGATGCTGGAAGGTTTTAAAGAGATGTTAGTTTGAGGCAAAGCATGTCGGGTTATCTCATGCGGGGCGGCTTGAGGGCGAGTGATCCCTATGTTTTTCTGTAGCGAGTCCTCTTTTACTAGTGAAATATATGTGTTGCAATTCGAGTTTGGATTTTTTTGTGAGAGTTGCCTTGACTATTACGAGGGTAAATGCGACATTTATAAATGATTTGATGTATTATATGAGTTGTGTTGCATGATCTTATGAATGATTTAGCTGAATATCACTAATGCATTATGGAAGTAATAAAGTATGGGCAGCGTGAGTTATTGTGTGTTATGATCTATGGCTTTGAGCCAAGTGGGGGAGTCTACTATTGCTAGTTGATTTCACATTTGTGTGTTATATTGGTTTCAGCCTGATGTATACTGGTGAATCAGTTATGGGTTATAGAGGTTAAGATCGAGGTTGAATCAAGTAAAAGAAATTTTGGATAAGGGTTGTGTTATGATTTATGGGTATATGAGAAACATTGGATGATTTAGTTATTATTGTAATGGATGTAACATGTATGGAGTAGGAAATCACTCGGCTGCTTAGAAGCGTTTGTTCCTTCCTTATGTGTTGTTGTACTAATGGGACACATATTGTTCAGTTCATTAGATTAGTTAATGGCTACCTTAGTATAGTGGATGGCACTCGAGAATGGTTCTCATGGATTCAAGAATTATATGTAACAATTAGGGATCTTCAGGATGTGTAATTGGCTAGAAACTAAGGTTCACATTTGATGGCGTCAAGACTTGTGGCATTTCTATATCACTATGGATTCTATGTATCAGTATTATTAAAGTGAAGTTGATGGCTTTAGATTCGCAAGAAGTCTCTTCAGGGTCAGTATTTTTAATGTGGTACTTTTTGAGATATTTAAAGAATATTCTGCGGCTTATGAGCCTTGGAGTGGTGTCATTTTATCCTTGGTTCTCGTATAGTGAGTCCGAGTTGAGGATTGTGGCATTATGGCGAGGAGAATTATCAATTTAAAGTAATTCAGAAGGAATGAGGATAAATAGGACAACTTGGTAGTAGGTTGGATTGGCATGGTAAGGGCTATGATTAGTCTTTTGGGTTATTATGAGGTAATAAGTTTCTACAGGTGTTTCGTGGCAAATCTCTAGGTTTTTGGTGACCTACGTAGCCTGGTCGAGTTGTAAGGATTCAGTCCCGACGGTTTGGTTTTGTGCAAATGGAATTCGGAGAGTTCTTGATGGTTTTAACCATAGTTAGATATGTATAGTTTCTACTAGCGCGAGGAGCATGTGATGTATAGTGATTTTCTCCTAGGTTGGATCAAATGGAATGTTCTTGGATAGTTAAGTATATAGTTGCGTGTGACTCATAGTGGATTATGAACTTCTCACATTTATCATAAGATGGCATGGTATCTAAAAGGAAGTTCATAAATTGTTAGGCAACATGGACAATTTTAGATGACTAGCTAAATGAAAATACTAATTGGTGTGGTTTGATGAGAGTATACATTCAGAAAGGAGCGATGTGTTTGAGTTATGGATACTTTATTGGTATTGCGGCACTCTCTTGTTGATCGATTGCTGGAATTCAAATTTTTCCTTGTGGCATACAAAGATTTTAGAAGTATTCCTTGTGGGATGATCGTATAGTTGGCGATGTGTTGACATTCAGGCGATGGAGTTGAGATCAGGGATTGTGATTCATATGTTCTATGGAGTTGGAGACTGGGAGTTCTCGTGGGTATATTGTTTCATGGTTGTGGAGTGTGAAGATGTAACTAAGGTTAGTCAAAGGTTAGTATGTGTTATGACTCAGCCATGGTGGAATTTTGGAGGGTTATTTATCTATTGTGGGGCACCAGAGCTGATTTGGGGTTCATCGGTAGGCTAAATCTGGATGTATGTTCTGTATCGAGTTAGATTTGTCGACTCTGAACTGCAATTGTTGAGTAAGGTGCCATTCAATAGCTATTGAGGTTATTTGTGTCCTGAAATGGTAGGTGAGTTACAATTCTTTGTTACGAGGAGTTGTGAATCGTTGATTATATGCACACATGGTGCGGTTTTATTTGAGCTTATAGTGGGAATTTTAGCAAGATGCGTATTCGGGTATTGTATGATTGATTACACGTTGTTTATGTTCTTTTCAGATGGTGGCATTATGTTATTTTCTCTTTGTTGTTATGGTAATCCACTTTGCGTATTTAATGTCGAATTTTGCGTGGTTGTTGTTTTTGAGTAAGGTGGCTGGAGGTATACAATTTGAGTCAGCGTTTGGATGGGATCATGAATTGTTGTGGAGTTATGTAAAGGTACGATCCTTGGTATCAGATTTATGTGTTTTGGTTCTACGATGTGTGCCAGGCTCTTAGCATGGTGTTGTGATAGTACTTGACAAGTTGGCAGGACAGTCCTCTTGTTCGAATTTTTTCTATGATTTGAGTACGTATGGGATGTTTCTATTGGGTGCACAAACTGTACATGTTATTTCTTAGGATTGTATTGATGTGCAATGTCATAAGAGTGGTCGTGTTTGATTAGAAAAGGTCATTGGACCTAGAATAAATACTATCTGAGTTGACTGCGACATGGATTGAAGGATTATCTAGGAAGTTGGCTTACAAATCCGATATAGCTTCTGTCGGAGAAGGGGGAGCTCCATGATTGGTTGATTAGAAGAATGGTTATGAGTTTTGTGTGTTTCTTTCATTATTGGTAGTATATGAAAGTGTTAGAATGAGGCTTTGCTTGATAAGAGATTATTTACCGGTATTAGGTTGTTTTGAGAAGCTATTGTGATTAGGAGTTATCGCTATGTGTGTTAGAGTCTTGTGGTATATCATGTGATTGCATCTTGGGTTACGGATATTGTTTGATACAACTTGTTCGAACTTATAAATTATGTAGATACGAGATATTGATCTTATAGAAAATTTTGGATGTTGGAAATTAGGTTCTAAGACTAATGGACTAGGTTGGATTAAGAAATTTCAATCATGTGTGTTATCAGACATATCTAGGATAGGGTGAAGTGGGATCACCGTTGGGTATGTGCATAGTGAGATTATACGGTGATTTAATGGCTTATAGAACAACTCTAGGCACCTTCGAGCACGAACGTAGGTTTAAGTGAGGGAGGATGTAATGACCCGACCGGTTATTTTGAGCATTTGCACTTCACTCGCTAGCTTCGGGCATGACTAACCCTGTATGATATATTATGACTTCTGTAAATCGTCGGTTTTGGTTTCCAATTAATCGTAATAGATATGGAAGAATGATTCTTAACTTGAAGCTTAAATTTGAAAGGTTTGACCAAATTTTGACTTTTTAGCACTTGACCTTGGATTGGATTTATGATGGTTCTGTTAGCTCTGTTTGGAGATTTTGGACTTAGGAGTGTGCCTAGATTGTGTTTCGGAGGTCCATAGTGGAATTCGGTTTGAAACGGCGAAAGCTGGAATTTTGGAAAGTTTGATCGGGTGTGAACATTTTGATATCAGGGTCAGATTCTGATCTAGAAGTTGGAGCAGGTTCGTAATGTCAAATGTTACATGTGTGCAAAATTTGAGGTCAATCAGACATGATTTGATAGGTTTCGACAACGGTTATATAAGTTGAAGTTTCAAAGTTCAAGTAATTTTGAATTTGAGTTTTAATTCATCATTTCGATATTGTTATGTGTGTTTTGAGGCTTCGAGCAGGTCCGTGTTATGTTATGGGACTTGTCATTATGTTTGGACATTTTCTCAAGGGGCTCGGGCGTGTTTCAGATTGATTTCAGGCTATGTTTCTCTTTGTTTTGAGTACTGGTGTAATTTTGTTATCTGGTGTCTCTTCTCTTCATCTCGATCGCGAGAGAATAATGTGGTTGTGTAAGGGAAATATATGAGGCTTCTTGTTTCTTCATCGCGTTCATGAACATAGGTCCGCGTTCGCATAAGGTGTGGCAGATGGAGCATCACATTCACGTTGTTGTGCATGCGTTCGCATAGTGATGGGTATGAGCTGAGGTAGCGTGATTATCTCTTCACATTTGCAAGGTCAGTTCCATGAACACGTAGTTTAGTTAGCGGTGTTTAACACGATCGCAAAAGGTATTATGCGATCGCATAGGGCATTATTCAGGATCATCTTGTTCTTCCTCTTTGCGGCCGCGATAGTACTTCCACGATTGCGGTGCATTAAGTTGCCCAATGATTATCAAGTACTCTATTTTGAGGGTTTCAACCATTTTTCCATTTTTGGAGCTATGGAGCTCGGACTGCAGCGATTCTTTAAGCGAATTTCACCATATGAATTAGGGTAAAGTTTTTCTACTAGGGTTGGTTATATTCCATGAATCTATCTTTGATTTTTGCAATTGGATAAGGAATATTAAAGAGGAAATTGGGGGATTTTGTCTAAAGTTTCATAATATGAACTTTTGAGTTTTGAACAGCGATATGAAGTAGGATTTTGTTAAATTTTTTATGTATGGACTCGCGAGCGAATAGGCTTACATGTTTTGTAATTTTGGCCGGATTCCGAGGTAAGGGTCCGGTGGCCAGGTTTGAGTTAATTCGGGATTTGTGTCTAATTAAATAATTTTTCTTGTGGAATTCATTCCTTTCGCATCCATTGATGATACTGTACTGGTTGTGAATAGATTCGAATCATCTGGAGGCTGATTCGAGAGGCAAAGGAATAGTAGAGTGGAGTTTTGATCATTTTGAGGTTAGTAAAAATTTTAAATCTAGTCATGAGGGTATAAAAACCTTGATTTCGTATCGCTTTACTATTTTTAGGTGAGACGCATGCTAGGTGACTGGCGTGTAGGTGTTCACCTTTGGGGTTCTTACTTGGTCCGTCCCGCAGCAACTACAAGGTGAATATTTGGTTAAAATTATGTGGTACTTATGTGTTTTAGAAAGAGTTTTCTATAAATTGGATGATATGCCATATTTGGGCCTCGTGCCAGAGCTATTTAGACCCTTAGGATGCTTTTCCCTACTATCCTATCACCGTTGTCGATTAAAAGTCTATACTCAGTCGTGTTTTACTTATTGATTTCATAACTTAGTCATTACTACTCTATTTTAATGCATATAAATGTTGTATTAGGCTGAGTACCCATTTTACTGAGAGCCCGAGTGGCTTGAGAGTTCTATGACTGAGAGAGGCCAAGGGCGTGATGTGTGAGGATTATATGCGGCAAAATCGGAAGGTCCAATTTCTGGTCATTAAGGCACTTCGGAAGATCACCCCAAAGGCCCGAGGTCATGGAGGTGGTTCGAAGGCTCGAGGTCGTGGCCAAGTATCTCTCCTCGAGGGTTGATGATACTCGGCCCCTAGATAGCATTAACCATGATAAGTTATAAAAATGGAAGGTTCCTAAGGAGCACGGCTAGGACTGACAAATACCTAGCCGGTCTACTGTGAACCCGAATCACCATGGGTATCATGTCTAGTTGTCCCATCCCACATCTTTGCAATTAATGCTTTCTGTACTATATAGAGACTCCCTTCGTATATAAGGATATCCTGGTCATTTTGTAATGCCTGTTGCTCCTATTGTTCTACACAAAATATATAAGAACTGTCTTTTCTCTCTCTTACATATTCGCTCGATATCACTGCTTTTATTTACAACCGTCATACATGTTCTTCATTTATTGCTTAGCATTGGCCATAAAGAGCCTTCACTGATCTGTTTTATAACTGTTAGCCTATCCCGGATTACCCTTGCTAGCTCGATCCCGACCACGGGAATCAACCTCGAGGCCCCGAACGGTCAGTCCTAGGGCCCGCCCCTCTAGCTCGTAAGTTTGATTATAACTCTATTTTAGCTCATATTTCGTCTTTAGCTTCAAGCATATAGCATCATCTGCTTAAAAAACTATCATAAAAATAGATCACATATTTTTAGTCCTATCAACAAATTTAATTATTACTACCATTTTCCCGATAAACAGTTTGGCACCCACCGTGGACTTAAAAATAATAGTGATTATTTTCTTGTTGGTTTCACCACATAACACAAGTTATCTTTCACACTTTTTCTTGTCCAAGATCTTCGGTTTCAGGTTAAAATGTTTGATTCAGTGAACAACAATATTGAGAAACATTGAGAAAATGGTGTGGCTGTTCCAGGTGTTTGTGAGACGCCCCAAAATCGTGTGAATGCACCAGGATCGATCCTGTTGGATGGAGTCTTATGCGATGCTCGACACGTCGAAATAAGCTCCCACACTAACAGAAGCATACACCAAGGCGACCAATAGGAAGCCCAAAAAATCCCAGCTCGAGAGGAACGAGAAGTTAGCCTTCATGTTATTATTGAAATGTTACAGGCACAACAACTGGCTATTGCTCAGCTACAAAGTCGCCAGAAGACTCGTAGCACGGTAGCACCGGGGATAGCTCCATACGCCGACTAAATACCTCACAGGTCAAGCAAATAATGGGTCGATAGCCGATCCCACCAAACTACTCGAGGACCTAACCAAAAGGATCGAATCTTGTGAGAAAATGATAGCTACCAATGACAAGAAAATCGAGACCTACAACTCCAGAGTCGACCAAATCCCGGGTGCACCCTCGATCATGAAAGGTGTTGATTTGAAGAAGTTCGTACAAATTTCGTTCCCTGAGGAAGCGCCTCCGAAACCCATTCAAAAGAAGTCTAGAATATCAATACTTCCAAAATAAAATGGGAGCTCAGACCATAATGAGCACATCACTGCCTACACGTGCTCAGTCAAGGGCAGCGACACAAAAGACCACGAGATCGAGTCCGTCTTACTGAAGAAGTTCAGGGAAACACTATCTAAGGGGTCCACAATTGATACCAGTCAAAGATCAGGGTCAAGGATGATCAACTGGGAGCCCCCTCGTGTTTAGTGTACCCAAGTAGGCTTCCGACGTAGGAGCGAAAGCCAAATAAGGAAAGATATTAGCTATACACCGAATACATAAGGAACGTCCTGAGGCGCAACCCATATCTCAACAATCGATTGATCAACCAAGCACATAATCCTCAGGAACTCATTAATAGAACCGAATTCGATGGAAACACGAGGCCAACAGGGAAGCATGCTTATCATAATACATTTTCAATGTCGATGTATCTAATATCGTTTTCTCCAACAACAAAATCAGAGACACCAGATGGCCCAAGTCTATAGAGTGGGATCCTTCCTAGAGGAATCATAACTTAGTATGTGAAGTTCATAATACACACAGCCATAGGACCAAATATTGCCACTAGCTCCGAGAGGAAGTAGCCAGGCTACTCAATAAAGGTCACCTCCGAGAATTCTTAAGTGATCGGGCCAAGAATCAATTCTAGGATAGAGAGGTGGCCAAAAATAACAAAGAGAATGAACCACAACATGTTATCCACATGATCTTGGGATGTGTCGATTATCCCATGAGCCCGTGATGAGAAAGATAAAAATATCCATCACTAGAGAAAAGTGAATTCGAGGTTACATACCCGAGAATGCCCTTACTTCAGCAAAGAGGACTCCGAGACCATGTCTAAACCTCATAATGACGCACTGGTAATCTCTTTATTTGTGAATACATTTCAAGTAAAATGTCTACTCGTAGATCTCGGTATCCCGCCACTCGAGTCCTCAAATGGATTAAATATGGCAATTGAAACAACAAATGGAGAAATCACCCTCCCAATCAGCATGGCCGGCACGACCTCAAATATCAAATTCCATGTCATCAAAGGGGACATGAGGTACAACACCTTGTTCGGAAGGACGTGGATACACTGCATGGGAGCATTGTCGTCCACCCTTCACCAAATGATGAAATTCCGAACAAAGGATGGGATTTAAATCGTCTACAGGGAAAAGCATGCGGGAAGAGAAATGTTTGTAGTGCACGACGTGGCACTAACACCAATATCTCAACTCTCGAAAGAACCAAAGCTCAAGTAAACTACATCATCGACTAAGCCTGATTAAACATAGCAAAGGACAGTACCGCGCCCTCATTACCGGACCTCGGAACATTGTTGGCGCATCCCATGCTAAGGTATAATCATCTCTCTTTTTCATTTTATATTTCATAACTAACACTCATGCCACCACATAGTCAAAACAACTAGAGCTCTTACCAACCCGAAGGTCGTAGGTTTCGAAAACATGTAGTGTACTCTTCTCTTTCATTCAGGTTTCATCCCAAGAAGGGTTTTACCATCAAGGTTTTTAAGGAGGCAACATCTATGTGCTACCAAAGGAAGATCCAAACAAATTTCCGAGGCTTATTTTGCAATGAACCTCAAACACTAAAGGGCATCCCCCTCAGAGAATCATCCCCTTAAAAAAGGCCAAAAAATGCAAAACTGGGTCTCAATAGGAAAATGATGTACCGGGCCAAAAGATCGAATGGGCCATTCCCATATAGTCGGGCCCCCGATGGCGGAGACATATTTACTTGTATCAAGTAATCGAAGAATAACTTTATCATAGCATCTCATACTCCACAGGAAACTCTTGATTTTTGCAAAACTAAATCCTCCAGCAAAACGTCCCAAGTACTCAGGGACTGGTGTTAACAATTCAACACCCGAGCAACCTCCAGGCTATGGCTCAAAACTCATAATCCCTCAATGAGGCAACATGAAAATCATGGAATATCTCCAAGGACGAAAGTGCCCTGAATACTAAGGGACTGGCATCAAAATCTAAAAAACACACGACCCCAAGGTAGGGATCTCCAAAATTGCAAGCCCTTAACGAGGCAATATGAAATCTACACGTGACAGCTTACGAGTCAAAGCAACCTAGATGACTCAGGGACTATCGCCAATCGCCACTCATAAAAAAACTTGAGGCCATAAGACCCCGAGTCAGCAAACTCGGTCTCAGAAGACCTATATTATCTGTAAGACCTTAAGCAAGGCATGAACAATACTTTTACCAAGTATCCACAACTGTAAGACCTCAAGACAGGCATGAACAATAATTTTTTAAGTATCCTAAACTGTAAGACCTCAAGCAAGGCATGAACAATATTTGTTCCATGTATCCAAAACTGTAAGACCTCAAGCAAGGCATGAACAATACTTGTACAAAGTATCCAAAATTGTAAGACCTCAAGAAAGGTATGAACAATACTTATACCAAGTATCAAAAACTGTAAGACCTCTAGCAAGGCATGAACAATACTTGTACAAATATCAAAACCATAAGATCTCGAAGGCATGAAAAAATTTGTAAGACCTTATTACAGGCATAAGCTCGATCCCAAAGTTTAGGCTATATATCGAACTTGGAAGACCCCTAAATGCATACCCTTGATATAGACACCTTAACTATTTGACTCTTTACCAAAAATGGCTCTGGCCAAGCACAAATGACTATGGTCATATGGCTGTACCAGCCAAACTAACGCGACTTAGGGATGCAGGGCGTTGCTACAAAATCATAGGCTATTACTTCGAATCTACTTCCAAAAGAACCGGTTAAACAGGCTACCTTTGACATAGGCAAAAGAGCTTCGGCCATGTCACCCAGATTACAAGGCTTCGAGCTACTCAGCCTCCGAGCCAAACCTCCTGCGGTTTTTGAACATTGCCACAAATGACTTAAAATTGAGGTTCTTCCCGAAGCAACGACGGGTCAGGCAAAATCATTTCAAAAGTCCTTAATTAGAGGGGAAAAAAGCCAATAAAAGATCGCTTCGACCTAAAGTATAAGAGCAATTGCTGCTAGCTTACATTAAAAGTCGCATCGGCCCAAAGCGTTAGACTCCAGGAAGCCTTTAGCACCACTTGCAGGATTCGAGATTGTACCCTGTCTTGAAGGCTCCTCTCAAGAAGAAAAATAAGCGCATCGAGCCCTGTCCATAAGGGTTCGACCTCAGGATATCGCCTAATTCTGGCGACCCCTCATCTGGTATTTATCTACAATGCCTTAACAGTTATTTACACCAAATTCAAAGCAAGTTTCCAGGTGCCTAAAGCTAACCCTCACTCAGAGACTGCTCTCGAAGATTTCATGGCTCGAGGTATTATTATCATATGACCCAAGGTAACAGCTACGATGGCCCGAGTCTATCAGAGCAATTCAAAATTAATCTGAGGAACGACAGAGGATTCCAAGAGGTGGCATTTTTATCTACCGAATGCCAGAAAGAACACTCGCCCCCAAGTTAGATATCGACGATAAGCAACAGAGGCATACATTCAGAGTCTCCATAAATGCAAAAGCATATGGCAAGCATCAAAAATAAAAGTGAAGAAAATATCTCTATATTCATAAACATTTGGTTACAATAGCCCACAACGGGTTCATACATATGGTTACAGTAGCCCGCAAGGGGTTCATACATATGGTTACAAAAGCTTGTGATGGGTATTTACATAGAAATAAAGAAGCAAAAGGATAGATGTATAGCGAAAGACTAAGAGCCCGATCTACTCTCGAATGTACAACCTCAACAACAACATCTTCAGATAGAATCTCCTCGGGCACACAACCTCAAAGACAATATTTTCCAAGCTTCGTCCCCTCAGAAGTCTGGTCTTGACCTTTCATAATGGCATCTTCAACAGGGAAGATGTAGAAGGGGAAAGCGACGGAGAAGAACAAAGGGATGAAGTTAGGGTCGAAAGGGATGAATAAGTGGCTGGGTGAAAAATCGGGCTAGTGTGAACTTTGCTAGTGCTACTATTGCAAATCCACTTCTTGGGACATTGCCTCGACGCAGGATATGACAGTTGGCAGAGAGTGATGCCACACCCCAATGAAATCAAAGTGGCTGTAGTGCTCCGGGCCGAGGTAGGAGGGTAAGCAGTAGAGTATGGTCCGATCACCCTCGTGAGCAGTGGTGTATAGTGGTCATGCATTCTATATATGGGAGATACCGAACTCCCTATCTCATCATCACGGAACAACAACAAAAACAACAACCACGACAACAATGACAACGGCAACGAAACATCAAAATTACGCTCAACTGAGGGAAGTCGGTAGAGTAGGCTTTGGCATGGTCGCTAGAGGCACCGCCATACAACTGCAAGGACACAGGCCTTACACATGGCGGGCAACAGTGGATAAGGATGGAAATATGAAAATGTAGGGTAAGTATAAGAAGGCATTGGGATGAAAGGCTGAACCCAGGGGGCTTTCATTTATATGAAATATGGAAACGTAACCATTGGCGCCACTATTTTCGAAAGGTATAATGGCAGGTGCAATTAATGCATCCTTGGGAGCCGAATCGGCGGTGATATTATTTCTCTGATGAACGAAAAATCATAACACCTTGAATAGTCTTTGAAAAATGAAATGACGGATGCTTTCAGTTATCGTGAAGGTCGGCATCATAAATATGATGTCGTCAATATGATATCTGTCACGCCCCAAATTCGAGGGACATAACTGGTGCCCGGCCGGGTAGCCCCAGCCGAGCGGACCTGGGTGCCTTTCCTATCCCACGCGTACCCCGTATTTTTCATTATCCATTAATCAAAGGAAATAGTCACTTATAATTAAAACACCATTTTTACAAAACAAACATAGTCACTTAATGAGGTTTACAACTTTCATCGCCCGATATACAAAATACATATGTACATAAGTTCGCAACCCACACTTACTGTCAACGGAGCCTGTAAAAGTACAATAGGATAATACAGTATTTACCGATAACAAGGCTCCAGCTATACCTTACACAAAACCAAAATAAAACTCCGGACACAAGCGTCCTGAGCCACGCAGGTCTCGAGAGGAATGAGGCTCACCAAAAAGCAGATGGAGACGAAGAGGGAGCTACGATCGGTGGCTAGAGCACCTGCTACGGATCCACCTACAATCATAACACGAATGTAGCGCCCCTGGCAAAAAGGGACGTCAGTACATTTGAATTGTACTGGTATGTATTACAAACCTTACCCTGAGTAACCTCAAGCCATACACAAGTAATAAAAAATAGAAGGAAACAATAATTGAGGACATACACGGAAGATAATCAAGGCAAACAAGTTAACAAACTCTCCTTTCCTCATCATCATTTCCACATTTTCAATTTCACAACGTTCTCATATTTTATTTCAATAGTGATATCGATCACTTTCAACCCTTATTACCTCGGCCACCCTTATTACCTCGGCCACCCTTATTACCACAACCCACACCTTATTACTTTATGTTGCGATGCGCAACCCGATCCCACCGAGCAATCACAATTCATAAAACAATACCACAACAATAATAATTTACAAGGATAACCACAACAAGTTTTAAGGACATCAACCACAATTCCCAATAACAACAGCAACACAACTCACAAAAGGTTTAGGTGACTACCCATTCCATTTCCATCTTTTTCAACAGCCCGTTATACCATTTAGATCACAACAATAGTTTTCCATGACTATCCACAAGGGATGTTATCACAGTTGTTTCAATTTCACCAATCACGATTCCTCTCTATCATTTATTCCATAGTCCTTGCCACATACCACATTCGCAATCACAACATAGTGTATTGCCATTTACTTGCACAATCATATCGGATGTCTTAACCAACAACGCATAAGGCACAATATTTACATGAATTCACAAATAGTCCACTCAAGTAAACACATCCTGTTCATAAGAGTTTAACTTCACAACTAATTCATGGAGATATCACATACCAAGTACTCGGACACCAAACAAGGCGATTATACAAAGGTTAAAGTTAGCCATACATACCTGAAGCTGAATTCCTTTCTAACTCCTACGTCCAATTCACCCAAAAATCTAGAAACGTCAATGTAGTGCACAAATTAATACACATGACTTAGAATTGAAGTTCACAATTGCTACTCAAACTCATTTAGGTTATCAACCCCTCTCTGAATACTCCTTTACTCCTACCAAATTCCTCCTACTAGATTTTTGGTTTTTAATAGACATGCATGCATGATTTCAACCATTATTTTAAGGACTAATGCATGAGACTCCCTCTCTTAGTTTAAACCAGAAATTCAATGGGAGAAGTTAGGGATTTTACCTGTAAGGAAAGGGGGTATGAAGATAAGCTTGAAATTTCCTGGCCCGGATAGTTTTGAAGAACCAAATTTTGGAGCAGATGACTTTCTCTCTCAAGACCCTCTCTTCCTCACTCTTAATTTGTTCAGCAAGATTGTTAAAATGAGGGGGTTGAGGTGTCTTATTAAAAAGGGGTCAGGTTTTATTAAAAAGATTGTTTCGCATATTGGACCGCAGAAATGCGCCCAAAACTCTGAAGGTCTGCCTGGATCTGCAACAGGAATGTGGTCCGCATTCTTGTTATGCGGTCGCATTTTGCATCGCAGAATTGACTTTCACAAATCCTTGAGGAGTTTATGCGACGATTATGCGGTCCGCATATTGATTATGCGATCTCATAATGGATCGCATTTTCAACATCAATTTTGCCAACTCTTCTACTTCACTCTGCGGTAGAAATACGGTCCGCATAGCTGATCTGCGACCGCATTCTGGACCGCAGAAAGATAATTTTATGGAAAAATTGATTCTTTTGATTTTTGACTGCCAAATCAGTAAAAAGAGTCCGAACCGCGGCGAGCTTTCTCGCCGCGAAGAATTCCACACATTCCTAACACATATTCGGACCTTGAAACTACGAGCTACTAGGTTTTAAGCACAAGATTTTACGGGGCCTTACAATATCATCACAGGAAGTTTGAAGAATTAGATGTCAAGGTCGTTTCTCATCGGTCCTCTCTAATAAATGCGGGGACTATCTGTATACGGTAAAATTGGAGGATCCATCTTCTGGTGATTAAGGCACTTCAGAAGATCTCCCCCAAGGCCCATGGTCATGGAGATGGTTTGAAGGCTCGAGGCTGTGGACAAGTATCTCTCCTCAAGGGTCGATAATACTCGGTCTCCTGATAGAATTAACCGTGATGACTTATAAAAAATGGAAGGTTCCTAAGGCACACGTCTAGGACTAACAGAACCTAGCCGGTTTACTCTAATCATTTTTAGGTAAATAATAACTTTAAATCTAGTGATGAGGATGTGAAAACCCAAATTTTCTATCGCTTGACTATTTTGTGGTGACGAGCGTACTAGGTGACTAGCGTACTAGGTGACTAGCGTGTACGTGTTCACCGCTGGGGTTGTGACTTGGTCTGTCTCGTAGCAAGTATAAGTTACGTATTTGGATAAAATTATATAATACTTATGTTTTTCAGAAAGAGTTTTTTGTAAAATGGGCTGAATTCCATGTTGGGGCCTCGTGCCAGAGCTATTTGGACCCTAAGGGTCGTATTTCCTACTAATCTGTCACTGTTGTCGATTGAAAGTCTATACTCAGCCATGTTATACTTATTGATTTCATAACTCAGTCTTTACTACTCTATTTTGGTGCATATAAATGTTGTGTTTGGCTAAATACCCTTTTATACAGAGAGAGTCTTATGACTGAGTGAGGCTAAGGGCCTGATGTGTGAGGATTGTATGCGGTAAAATCGGAGGGTCCAATTTCTGGTCATGAAGGCACTTCGCAAATCACCCCAAAGGCCAGAGGTTGCGGAGCTGGTTTGAGGGCTCGAGTCCGTGGCCAAGTATCTCTCCTCGAGGGTTGATGATACTCGCCCCCCTAATAACATTAACCATGATAAGTTATAAAAATGGAAGGTTCCTAAGGCTTAAGGCTAGGACTGACAGAACCTAGTCGGTCTACTCTAAACGTGAATCAGGGTGCCATGTCTAGTTGTCCCATACCACATCATTGCAATTAATGCTTTATGCAATATATAGAGACTCCCTTCCTATATGAGGGGGCTACTGGTCATTTTGTAAGGTCTGTTGCTCCAATTGTTCTACACAAAATATATAAGAACATTTTTTCTCTCTTTAACATATTCTCTCGATATTGCTGTCGTTATTTACTACCTTCATACATGTTCTTTATTTATTGCTTATCATTGGCCATAAAGAGCCTTCACTAATCTATTTTATAACTGTTATCCTTTCCCCTATTACCCTTGATAGCTCCAGTCCGAGCACACCAATCGACTGACGCCTCGCTCGTCGGTTTGACTATAAATCTATTTTAGGTTACGTTTCATCTTTAAGCTTCCTACATATAGCATCATCTGCTTAAACAACTAGCATAAAAATAGGTCACGTATATTTAAAGTCCCATCAACTAATTTAATTATTATTACCATTTTCCTGGTGAACAAGAATATTTATGGGATTGGTTTACACGCTGCAGCATGTTATACGGATTCATGATTGAGCGAGGCCAAGGGCCCGATTGATTTATAACACGAGGTTGCTTGTTATAGTGCTTGGGCTGAAGGAGCCCCTCTGGAGTCTGCACACCCCTAGTGAGCGCTGGTACCTACTGAGTGTTGTTTTGCCGAGGGGGTTGTATATGAGTGATGGTGATGTATGCCGGATAGGCTATATACGAGTGATTGGGAGGTTTGCCCGAGAGGGTGTATACGTGTGATGGTTTTCCCGAGGGGCTATTTATGATTCCATCATTTTGCTCACTATTACATTGAGCCTCTATTTGATAATGTTGAAAAATATCTTCAAATGATTTTTACTGGAATTGACTTTGAACGAAATGATTTGATTCAAACTCTGTATTTAAAGCCTGCTATATTTTTACTAAGATTTCATGATACGAACATTACATGCTTTATTGCTCGTCACTACTGCTCAGCCTTTATTTACTTTGGTTACTTACTGAGTTGGCATACTCGTGTTTCTCCATGCACCATGTGTAGAGATCCAGGTGTTTGTAGACGCAGTAATGAGTGTTGATTGCTCAGTTGCGGATCCATCGAACTCAGCAAGGTAGCTGCCTAGTGATCGTGGCTCTGCTTTCCTCCATCTTTATCTTCCATTAGTTGTATTCAGTTATTTCTAGACTATGTTAGTCTTGATATTATCAGACGGTTGTAGTAGATGTTCATGACAAGTGACACCCCGATATCGGGCTTTCTTTTCCTCATTTGTTTTTGTTTTGATTTAAACTCCTTATGAAGGTTTATGTTAAGTTTCTTTGGAATTTTCTTGGAAAATTGAAAATATCGTATTGTTCTGGTAGTGCGTCGTCTTGACTAGTACCAGGATAGGCGCCATCATGATAGGGTTAGTTTTTGGGTCGTGATAAAAATATTCTAGGGTGAGCTACCTTGTGATGATTGAAGTTGATAAGGAATTTTACGCTTAAAGTTACGTGATGTGTTAATGTGCTTAAGACGATTAGGCACTATACCTAAATATATCATACCCATCTCTTAGCTCACATTACAACCATAATAAAGTCGTAGTTGATTTATGACCAAGTGAGCCTACTTTAGTAGATGCTTACATAATGGGCAAGCAAATGGTACTTTTTGCGTTCATGTGGCCTCTTTGAGAGTTAGTACCTTTTCTTCATATGTGTGAGTCCCTATGGTCTTTGAGGGCTCATGGTTTCAGAAAGTATATGTAACATTATTAGTTTTCTTGGTGAGATTAAGTAGTCAAGCCTCGGATGCATTGTTACATTGAGTTAGTTTTTGGGACTAGGATTCTTATAATCATGTTATTCCTGTATTGCGTGTTTTTGAAATTAGGCATAAGTATGGTAAGTGTATTTTGACAGCATATCCTAGATCTAAATTGTTGCTATCAACCATGGTCATAGGTGTAGTGTGTTGCGAATGTGTGCTTTGTTGGGTCCTTGAAAAGGAAATGTGTAGTTGGTTAACTCGAGGGCGAGCAACATTTAATCATGGGATGTTGAGGTTGTGTGATAGAATTTTGACATTATGTACCCTACGTGCTTGTTGTTTTGATGTTAGTTTGTGCAACAATTGCACTTAATAGATTTTATTTCACGTGTACGAATATTTGGAAATGGAGCAAGAAAAGAAGACGTGAAAGGCAATAAAAAGTCATGGCCATAAACTGTTCAAGACATTGTCTAGGGCACTGTCATTGGAAACCCCGACAGTGCCTCACACAGAAATATTGGTGCCATATATAGTGCCTCGCACAGAAATATTGGTGCCCCAAACAATGCCTCGCGGCGACGATGCTATCTCAGCCAATTTTAATCCCTCAATAGTTTTCGACATGTATACTTCGGCCCCAGCACTATAAATACCTCTTAAAGTTAGTTTTTGAAGGGAAAATATCATTAGAGAGGGTATTTGACCCAAGAAGGCAGGAACAAGCTAGGAGCAAGGCAGAGAATTCTCTACGAGTTTTTCAACTTCCTTCTTCCTATTTTCGTTATTGATTATGAATACTATTATTGTAATTTTGCATACTATTATGAAGAGATATATTTTTATCTATGATTTTGATTGAATCTTGTGTAAGATAAACTCTCGTTATGTTTTTATATAGATGAAACATTAGATTTCTCTACTTGTTCAACTACGTGTTTACTTCTATTGATTGAACGTCCATAAATTTATTGTGCCTATTTAGTGAATATTGCTTGAGAGATGGTATATATGTAGGTATTTGTTGAATAACATCATTCCTAACATATGTGATAGGTCAATACGAGGGTTTAAAGGCGGGATTAGAAATAGCAAAATCTTTATGCGATCGTAGTGATCGGTGAATTAGTGTCATCTAGCATAGTTCGAGATAATATGCCTAGTACATTTTGGTAGTTTCTCGAGAGACTCCAAATTTTGCACACGAGTCATATTTAACCTTAAAGACCTACTTCGACTTTCGGAATCGTATTCCGGCCTTGATATGAAAAAGTCCACTACTAGTCAAAGTCAACAAAAATTTGACATTCGCCATTCCAAGCCTAAATTAGCTACAAACCTTAAAACACAATTCGAACACGTCCCGAAGTCCAAAATCCCCAACAGAGCTAACGGAATTGACGGAACTCCATTCTGGAGTCATCTTTACAAATTTTTGACGATGGTCCAAATTCTAAGACTTAAGTATCCATTTAGGGACTAAGTGACCAAAAACAATCCAAAAAAATTAAACATCCCGCCAAGTCACATAAGTAGAAAAAGATATGGGGGAAGCAGCAAATGGCGGGGGAAGGGGG
>MU723770.1:12807-25873 GCA_026770625.1 Nicotiana glauca
AAGAAATCACCAAGCAGTTGGATGCAAAGGTTATTCGGGTCACTCGATATCCCGTTTGGTTAGCTAATGTTGTGCCAGTACAAAAGAAGGATGGCAAGATCAGAGTATGCGTTGATTACCGTAATCTCAACAAAGCACGCCCAAAGTATAACTTCCCACTACCCAATATCCATATTTTGATCGATAATTGCACCAAACGTGAGATTGGATCTTTTGTGGATTGCTGTGTCGGGTATCATCAGATTCTAATGGATGAGGAAGATGCAGAAAAGACGACATTCATCACGCCATGGGGTACTTATTGCTACCGGGTAATGCCATTTTGTTTGAAGAACGCTGGGGCAACTTACATGAGGGCAATGACTACTGTGTTTCATGTTATGATACACAAGGAAATTGAGGTTTACGTAGATGATGTGATCATAAAGTCGAAGCAGCATGCCGACCACATCAGAGATTTGAGGAAATTCTTCCAGAGGCTTCGCAGGTACAACCTTAAGCTTAACCCTTCAAGTTCACATTTGGCGTTCCGTCCGAAAAGTTGTTGGGATTCATAGTCAGCTGACGAGGAATCGAGCTAGACCCATCAAATATCAAAGCTACCCAAGAATTTCCACCTCCGAGGAACAAGACTGAGGTGATAAGTCTATTAGGGAGATTTAACTACATCAGCAGGTTTATTGCTCAACTCACGACAACTTGTGAGCCTATTTTCAAGTTGCTAAAGAAGGATGTTGCGGTCAAATGGACTGATGAGTGTCAACAACAATTTGATAAGATAAAGGGGTACCTGTCAAACCCACATGTGTTGGTACCACTGGAACCAGGGAGACCTTTGATTCTTTACTTAATAGTACTGGAAAATTCATTTGGTTGGCTTGAGAGGTTATGATGTAATAATTGAATTTGGAGGGCCAAATGGACTCCGATTTTGGTAAATTTTATATGTACAGACTCGTGGCAAGAAGAGGAATCCGGTGATATAAATTTTATAATTTTTCGAGAAGTGGGCCTGGGGCTCGGGTTTTGCTAACTTCATGATTTTTGGTGTTTTTTTCGAGTTCTTTCGTTTGGGTTATGTTTCATTAGTCTACTGTGATGTATTCCTTGTGTTTTGATCATATTCGGTGTGCGAGGAAGTTGATTCGAGAGGAAAAGGCATAGCGAGCTAGACTTGTGGCCGGCTTGAGACGTGTTGTGGCCTACTTTGGGTAGCACAAAAATTAAAACATTATTTGTCATCCTACACTACTAACCTTATATTTCGCTTGGATCCATTGAAGTATATCTTTCAAAAGCCTATGCACACAGGGAGACTTGCGAAGTGGCAATTTTTGCTCACGGAGTTTGACATCATCTATGTGACTCAGACCGCAATGAAATCCCAAGCGCTGGCCGATCATTTGGCCAAGAACCCGGTCTATAAAGAATACGATCCATTGAGGACTTATTTTCCCGATGAAGAGGTGATACATATTGATGAACTGGACTAGACTGAAAAACCAGGTGGGAAACTTTTCTTTGATGGGGCAGAAAACATGAAAAGAGTTGGAATAGGGGCTGTGCTTATTTCTGAAATAGGGCATCACTATCCTGTTACGACTCAGCTTTGTCTCTATTGTGCCAACAATATGGTTGAGTACGAGGCATACATTTTGGGATTAAGGCTAGCTGCAGACATAGATGTCAGGAAGTCTTGGTCTTGGGAGACTCGGATCTTCTGGTATATCAAATTTAAGGAGAATGGGAAACACAAGATTTGAAGCTCATACCGTGCCGACAATGCTTGCACGATCTTTGTCAACGATTTCGATCGGTGGAGTTCAGGCATATTCCAAGGGTCCATAATGAGGTTGCTGATGCTTTAGCTACCTTGGCAACAATGTTACACCATTCGAACAAAGCTTATGTCAATCTTCTGCGTATTCAAGTGCACGATCAACATGCTTACTGTTAAATGGTAGAAGAAGAACCTGATGGCAAACCATTGTTCCACGATATCAAGGAGTATATCAGAATGGGGATATATCTGGTGCAAGATACGGGGGATCAAAAGAGAACAATTCGACGGTTGGCAAGTGGATTTTTCTTCAGTGGAGGAGTTTTTTACAAAAGAACACCAGACCTTGAATTGTTGAGATGCATAGATGCTAGACAAGCCGCGACTGTCATGACTGAAGTACATTCCGGAGTATGTGGACCACATAAGAGTGGGTATGTGTTGGCAAATAAAATTCTTCGAGCAGGTTATTATTGGCTCACCATGGAGCGAGATTGTATTAGTTTTGTGCACAAATGTCATCAGTGCCAGATACACGGAGATTTAATTCATTCTTCACTATCAGAATTGCACACAATGTCGGCACCATGGCCCTTCATTTCTTGGAGCATGGATGTCATTGGACAAATTGAGCCAGCATCATCCAACAGGCACAGGTTCATCCGGTGGCCATTGATTATTTCACCATATGGGTTAAGGCTAAAACTTTCAAGTTTGTAACCAAGAAAGTAGTGGTTGATTTCGTTCATTCAAATATCATCTGTTGATTTGGGATACAAAAGGTGACCATCACAGACAATGGTGCTAATCTTAACAGTAACTTGATGAAAGAGGTATGTCAACAGTTTAAGATTTCGCATCGCAATTCTACTCCGTNACATCAGGAGACAAATATGATTGAAATAGTGCATAAATCAAAGGAGCCCAGGAAGCCGTCACAGTCCGTCATGATGATTCGGTCCACTGGGCTCAAGACAGCTAAACAATCAACAAGTGAGAAGTTAGTGCTCTAGTCGAGCAAGAGAAATGGTGAACCATGCATGGTAGTTGAGAAGGGAATTTCAAGTGACGTTACAATGAAAAGAGAAAGGGTGAAAGTGGTTGTGCCAGGAGTGGCAAGCAAACCTGTCGTAATCGTGGAGGGTGACCGCACAGATCATGTCATTATCAAGCCAATAACCCAGTTACCGTTAGTCAATATCAAGGCTATTCCATGGAATTACGACCGGGTGACAATGATTTACAAAGGGAAAGAGGTCAAAGAAGAGGTCTGTGAAACCTAGTGTTTGACTCGCTCGGGAAGATGTTTTGCCCCCGAGGAGTTAGTAAAAGCTAAAGATAACCTAGTGCTAGTGAAGAAAGCTGTAACTGAAGAAGAAGCAGAGGAATTTTTGAGGAAGATGAAGGTTTAGGAATACTCTATCGTGGAACAATTAAGAAAGACTCCTGCTCAAATTTCGCTATTGTCATTATTAATCTACTCAAATGAGCACCATCGAGCTTTAATGAAAATCTTGAACGAGGCTCATGTTCCCGATAAAATCTCCATGAACCACCTGGAAAAGATAGCCAATAAGATCTTTGAAGCGAATAGAGTCACTTTTTCCGGTGATGAATTGCGTGTAGAGGGTACTGAGCACAACAGAGCTCTTTACCTTATGGTGAAATGTGAGGACTCCGTGGTTACATGGGTATTAGTTGATAATGGTTTGGGCACGAACATCTGCCCTTTCTCTTTAAGCAAATTGAAAGTGGAAGATGAGAGGATTCATAAGAACAGTATATGCGTACGGGGATTTGATGGCGGAGGCAAACATTCAGTTGGGGATACAGTGTTGGAGTAGATAATAGGGCTAGTTGAGTTCACAATGGAGTTCCAGGTGCTAGATATAGATTTTTCCTACAATTTGCTTTTAGGTCGACCGTGGATTCACGCCGCTAAAGCAGTACCATAAACACTACACTAGATGGTCAAATTTGAATGGGATAGACATGAAATAGTTGTGCATGGTGAAGATAATTTGTGCACTCACAACGATGCCAATGTACCGTTCATTGAAGTGGAAGATGACAAGGGGCCGTGGGTCTACCAGGTTTCTGACACGATATTGGTCGAGAAAGTTCCAGAGGGGAAATACATGCCAAATCCGAAGATAATCACCGCATCAGTTATGGTGGCCTTTGAAATGTTAAAGACTGGTTTTGTACCAGGCAAGGGTTTGGGTTCATCTCTACAGGGCATCATATAGCCGGTGACCCTCCCTGAAAACTTGGGAATATTTGGTCTGGGATTCAAGCCCACAGCCGCAGACATAAAAAGAGCCAGAAAGTTGAAACAGAGGGCATGGGTCCTTCCAAAGCCAGTCCCACGTCTCCCCAAATTATTTGTTAAGCCCGGTACCATAAGTCGCCTATTAACAACAATTACCGGTTCTGTGATTAATATTGATTAAGAGTTGATTGAAAGGTTCGAGAAATTGTTTGACGATGTGAACATGGTGGAAATTGGAGAAGGTTCTAGCAACACGGAAGTGCATTTGTAGGGCCGAAAACGAAGCTTAATAATTGGAAGGCTACTCCTCCCACCACTCGGAAGGAGTCTTGGTAGTTTGCTTTGATTTTCCTTTAGTTGGTCTGGGTCAGGGATGTAATCCAAATTTTTATTTTTCAGTCCATTTGGACATGCAAACTCTTTTCTTCCAATAAAATGCAATTTCCCTTCTTCATCGTTCCTGATAGTTTGTTTTTGTTTTTGTTTTCTTTTCTGTACAGTTCTTTTTACACTGGTTCTAATGACATGGCATGCATGAAGAATCCTCAGATCAATCTTAAAAATCAATCTGATTTCAAAATAATAGTTCAAGAATTAGATTGTGATTACGAATCAGAATATGATGAGGATGAAGCCTTCGAAGAGATTAGTAAGGAATTAAGTCACTTTGAAGAGAAACCCAAACTCAACCTAAATGATATAGAAGCCATCAATTTATGGGACACATATAACATCAGAGAAACTAAAATAAGTGTCCATCTTGAACCAAAGATCCGGGAAGAATTAATCAGAGCACTAAATGAATACAAAGATATTTTTGAATGGTCGTATAATGACATGCCGGGTTTAAGCACTGATTTAGTGGTCCACAAATTGCCCACTGACTTGGCATTCCCTCTCGTCAAGCAAAAATTGAGGAAGTTCAAAATCAATATGAGTGTGAAGATTAAGAAAGAAATCACCAAGCAGTTGGATGCAAAGGTTATTCGGGTCACTCGATATCCCGTTTGGTTAGCTAATGTTGTGCCAGTACAAAAGAAGGATGGCAAGATCAGAGTATGCGTTGATTACCGTAATCTCAACAAAGCACGCCCAAAGTATAACTTCCCACTACCCAATATCCATATTTTGATCGATAATTGCACCAAACGTGAGATTGGATCTTTTGTGGATTGCTGTGTCGGGTATCATCAGATTCTAATGGATGAGGAAGATGCAGAAAAGACGACATTCATCACGCCATGGGGTACTTATTGCTACCGGGTAATGCCATTTTGTTTGAAGAACGCTGGGGCAACTTACATGAGGGCAATGACTACTGTGTTTCATGTTATGATACACAAGGAAATTGAGGTTTACGTAGATGATGTGATCATAAAGTCGAAGCAGCATGCCGACCACATCAGAGATTTGAGGAAATTCTTCCAGAGGCTTCGCAGGTACAACCTTAAGCTTAACCCTTCAAGTTCACATTTGGCGTTCCGTCCGAAAAGTTGTTGGGATTCATAGTCAGCTGACGAGGAATCGAGCTAGACCCATCAAATATCAAAGCTACCCAAGAATTTCCACCTCCGAGGAACAAGACTGAGGTGATAAGTCTATTAGGGAGATTTAACTACATCAGCAGGTTTATTGCTCAACTCACGACAACTTGTGAGCCTATTTTCAAGTTGCTAAAGAAGGATGTTGCGGTCAAATGGACTGATGAGTGTCAACAACAATTTGATAAGATAAAGGGGTACCTGTCAAACCCACATGTGTTGGTACCACTGGAACCAGGGAGACCTTTGATTCTTTACTTAATAGTACTGGAAAATTCATTTGGTTGGCTTGAGAGGTTATGATGTAATAATTGAATTTGGAGGGCCAAATGGACTCCGATTTTGGTAAATTTTATATGTACAGACTCGTGGCAAGAAGAGGAATCCGGTGATATAAATTTTATAATTTTTCGAGAAGTGGGCCTGGGGCTCGGGTTTTGCTAACTTCATGATTTTTGGTGTTTTTTTCGAGTTCTTTCGTTTGGGTTATGTTTCATTAGTCTACTGTGATGTATTCCTTGTGTTTTGATCATATTCGGTGTGCGAGGAAGTTGATTCGAGAGGAAAAGGCATAGCGAGCTAGACTTGTGGCCGGCTTGAGACGTGTTGTGGCCTACTTTGGGTAGCACAAAAATTAAAACATTATTTGTCATCCTACACTACTAACCTTATATTTCGCTTGGATCCATTGAAGTATATCTTTCAAAAGCCTATGCACACAGGGAGACTTGCGAAGTGGCAATTTTTGCTCACGGAGTTTGACATCATCTATGTGACTCAGACCGCAATGAAATCCCAAGCGCTGGCCGATCATTTGGCCAAGAACCCGGTCTATAAAGAATACGATCCATTGAGGACTTATTTTCCCGATGAAGAGGTGATACATATTGATGAACTGGACTAGACTGAAAAACCAGGTGGGAAACTTTTCTTTGATGGGGCAGAAAACATGAAAAGAGTTGGAATAGGGGCTGTGCTTATTTCTGAAATAGGGCATCACTATCCTGTTACGACTCAGCTTTGTCTCTATTGTGCCAACAATATGGTTGAGTACGAGGCATACATTTTGGGATTAAGGCTAGCTGCAGACATAGATGTCAGGAAGTCTTGGTCTTGGGAGACTCGGATCTTCTGGTATATCAAATTTAAGGAGAATGGGAAACACAAGATTTGAAGCTCATACCGTGCCGACAATGCTTGCACGATCTTTGTCAACGATTTCGATCGGTGGAGTTCAGGCATATTCCAAGGGTCCATAATGAGGTTGCTGATGCTTTAGCTACCTTGGCAACAATGTTACACCATTCGAACAAAGCTTATGTCAATCTTCTGCGTATTCAAGTGCACGATCAACATGCTTACTGTTAAATGGTAGAAGAAGAACCTGATGGCAAACCATTGTTCCACGATATCAAGGAGTATATCAGAATGGGGATATATCTGGTGCAAGATACGGGGGATCAAAAGAGAACAATTCGACGGTTGGCAAGTGGATTTTTCTTCAGTGGAGGAGTTTTTTACAAAAGAACACCAGACCTTGAATTGTTGAGATGCATAGATGCTAGACAAGCCGCGACTGTCATGACTGAAGTACATTCCGGAGTATGTGGACCACATAAGAGTGGGTATGTGTTGGCAAATAAAATTCTTCGAGCAGGTTATTATTGGCTCACCATGGAGCGAGATTGTATTAGTTTTGTGCACAAATGTCATCAGTGCCAGATACACGGAGATTTAATTCATTCTTCACTATCAGAATTGCACACAATGTCGGCACCATGGCCCTTCATTTCTTGGAGCATGGATGTCATTGGACAAATTGAGCCAGCATCATCCAACAGGCACAGGTTCATCCGGTGGCCATTGATTATTTCACCATATGGGTTAAGGCTAAAACTTTCAAGTTTGTAACCAAGAAAGTAGTGGTTGATTTCGTTCATTCAAATATCATCTGTTGATTTGGGATACAAAAGGTGACCATCACAGACAATGGTGCTAATCTTAACAGTAACTTGATGAAAGAGGTATGTCAACAGTTTAAGATTTCGCATCGCAATTCTACTCCGTACCACCCCAAGGCAAATGGAGCAGTCGAGGTAGCCAACAAGAACATAAAGAAGACACTTCGGAAAATAATAGAAGGTTCCAAGCAATGTCATAAAAAGTTACCATTTGCATTGTTGTGTTATCGCACAACTGTTCGCAGTTCAGTAGGTGCAACTCCTTATTTGTTGGTATATGGCACTGAAGCACTGATACCTGTAGAAGTTGAAATCCCGTCCCTTTGGATTGTTGTAGAGGCTGAGATTGATGATGATGAGTGGCCAAAACCTGTCTGGAGCAGTTGAGTTTAATTGATGAGAAAAGATTGGCAGTTGTATGTCATCGTCAGTTATATCAAAAGAGAATTGCAAGAGCATACAACAAAAAGGTGCATCCCCGAAGGTTTGAAATGAGTCAACAAGTATTAAAATACATCCTTCCACACCAGGCCAAAACAAAAGCCAAGTTCGCCCCGAATTGGCAAGGGTCGTTCATCATGACAAGAGTGTTATCCAATGATGCTTTATATCTAATAGATATCGAAGGCAAATGTGTAGACATGACTATCAATTCTGATGCAGTCAAGAGATATTATGTATGATTTCTTTGGTTTAATTGTTGATTGTTTGTATTTGGCATTGTTTCGAAGAGTGGAATGACGAAGGCAATTTATTCTGCTATCTAAAAGCTTTACACTTTGTTCCCCCTTTGGAGCCTTACTTATTTTATTTCATAACCCTCTTTTGGAATCAATAACAAAAAAAGAGGAAAAGAAAGAAAAGAAAACGAGAAAAGAAAAGAAGCAAAAAGAGAAAGTACAAGAAAATAAAGAAATTCAGGTGTAAACTACGTTTGACCTTATTCCTTTTTAAGGATACGTATGCAGCCTTATGGCTCGGTCATAGAAAAATAAAAATCAAAAGATCCCTAAGCAAGAAATTGGGGCAGAAGTTGTGATTGTGGAAAGAATTCTATTCCAAAATTTGTAATTCTAACCCATTTGAGTCGCTTTGAGCTTTTTGATACCCTTTTCTTTCCAAACATATCCAATAGCCCACTACTGTCCAAAGAAAGACCTCCCGATCAGTTTTTGAGAGATGCCAAGTCAAGCAAGTAAGACGATTCATATCAAGGACAACACTCTGGTCTAAGCAGGAAAAACAAAAATGAGAAAGTCTTATTGGTGAAAACCCTCATGGGCACCATAAGGAGATGCAAGCTGAGAGAAATCCAAAATGGGAGAGTCTTATTGGTGAAAACCTTCACAGGAACCATGACGCGACAATAAATTGATAAATGAACAAATGAGAGCGATTTGTCGGTAAAAGCCCTTCAGGGCACTGCAAGCTGAACAAGGTTAGTGATTCGGCAAATAGTTAGGTTGTGCAAATTTGGGAGCGCAAAGTATGACAATTGGAAAACTGATTTATTAAAAAGACTGGGTTGATTAATCCGAAATGCACAACATGATTGTTGGGGCTGGTTACTTCATTCAGATAAGTTTCTTTTCCTCTCTCAAACAGTCTTCTAGAGGAGGATTTTCTTCTTTATTCCTATATTTTGAAATCATCGCATTGCATTTCTTTTGGTCTTATTTAGCTAAGGCTTTTTCATTGTTAGTTTGGCTTTAATAAATAAAAAGGAATGTCAAGGATTACTACTAGTTTCCAATATGGCGCAAAGCGAAGTGTGGCTAGAACATGCCGAAGATAGTATGATGGGACGTAAAGTGTCATCGAAAGTTCAATTGATGGAATGGTTTAGGATCTCATGGGAAATGTAAGGGTTCAGATAGAAAGGCCAAAAATGAAAAACAACAGTTGGGGATCCTGCGGTTGAGGATCAGTTAGAAGGTCAAAACAATTTTTCGGCTAGTTCAAGGCAGTCGATCGAAGCAAAGCATGGCAAAGAAAAACCACCCCAGCAAGAGTATCACAATTAATCACCACATTTTAAACTGACAAGATTTGTCTTTGATTTGAAACAGGGTCAAGAGATTTCATTATTTTTGGAGAAACCCTCCGTAAGGAAAGCAAGTACCAAACAGGATTGATCGCAAAATTCTCAGGACCCTCGTAGAAAATGGGACCTAGTTTAAAATCCAAAATAATCCTGAGTAGTACAATCTAGCATAAATGTACCCCCAAAGGAATATAAGTTTGCATGTTTGCGATAAGGTTCAATTAGGAATCTTCAGGACCCTTCTGAATAATGGGATGTAGCTTTAAGAATTTCATTAGATAAATATGTTCTGTTATAAGAGAGTATAGTTTGGCTTTAAAATCGTCACTCATAAAATAAGATTTAATGTGAAATTTTTCAGGACCCTCATAGATAATGGGATGTAGTTTTAACACTGTCTTGGATAACAAGATTCAACAGAAGTAATACCTTTAGAAAATATAGTGTAGCTTTGAAACAGACATTTTATTAAAAGTTTTCAGGACCCTCCTGGATAATGGGATCTAGCTTTCAAATTCTTAGAGATATTTGATAACATGATGCAATTAAAGCTCACAGATGTGTCCGGCTACCAAACTGGGGCAGAAAATTTCTTTATTTTATTTATTTTGTTGAAATCAAGGTCCCACCTGGAGAACAAGGTAGAACAACATGGATGTTAAGGATAAAAAGCAAGTCAGGATCAAGTAATCAGGATCCCACCTGGAGAACAAAGGAAAACAAATCAAGTTTCCAGGAAGATTGATGCAAGTATTGGTAATCAGGCACCCACCTGGAGAAACAAGGGAAAACAAGTCAAGGAAAAGTAGCTTCAAGAAGAAGATGGACCAAGTTTTGGCAATCAGACATCCACCTGGAGAACAAGGAGAAACCGTTCAGGTCAAGAAATCAAGAACCCACCTAGAGAAATAAGGGAATACAATTCAAGTTTCAGCAGCCAGGCGCCCACCTGGAGAGCAAGGGAATACAATTTAAGTTTCAGCAGTCAGGCGCCCACCTGGAGAACAAAGGGAAGAAAGTAGTTTAAATGTTGGTAATCAGGAGCCCACATGGAGAACGAAGGGAAGAAATCAGTTTAAATGTTGGTAATTAGGAGCCCGCCTGGAGAACAAAGGGAAGAAGTTTATATGTTGGTAATTAGGAGCTCGCCTGAGAGCGAAGGGAAGCATTTTAAATTTTGGAAATAAAGAGCCCACCTGGAGAACAAAGGGAAGAAGCAATTCAAATGTTGGAAATCAGGAGCCCGCCTGGAGAATGAAGGAAAGCAGTTTAAATATTGGAAATCCGTTAAATTGTTCTTTTTTTTTTGCTTTGAATAAAATACTGAAATTAGGTTCTGATTTGGTTGACCCATATGTCTGCCTGGTTTCAAGGGAGTAATAACAGATGGCTTTGGGGGTAATTTGGAAATTGGATTAGGAAGCTTATCAAATAATTAAAATAGGGGGCTGCTAACAAGTGATAGGGTCTAGGAAAATACACTATTGAATTAATTAAAAGAACTAAGTTAAGTGGATAATAAAAAAATGTAAAAGATGATTTGATAATGGGGATGACACTAATTGAATACCTATTTAAAGGCTGGAAAACAGATACACAGAGGAGATATAATGATACACTTAAGGAGACAGAAACATAAGTTTTAGGAAGAGGAAAAGATATTAAAAAAAACTCTGAGAATACACATAGTCTAGAAGTGAATACAAATAGAATACTCACAGAAAGAGTTGAGAGGTAAAAAAGGACGAAAAAGAAAGAGCTTTAGAGGTGAAAGAATAGATAGTCTAAGATAGAGATCCAGAGAGAAAAGAAACAGAGAGATTTTGAGGAGAAAAAATCACCAAAAGGCTGAGTTTTTTACTGTTCCATTGAGCTTCTTCAGGATTTTCTGATTTTTTAACTTCTGAAAGCAAAGGTTTCTTATTCTGAGGTTTGAAATGGATTGATATCGGGTTTTTGAAAAGTTTTCTTGGTTCAATCTTGGTTAAGAGTCACTGTTCTATTGGTTTCTGATTTTAATTTTTGAGGTTTATGAGCTTTTGAACCAATTCTGATTCATCTGGGCTTGCAAGTGTTTTGAGTGAAGAGATGTGATTTATTTCCTTGCTGTTTGGTCTTCTATTAATGCTTCCCCTGAGTCTCAGTCTGATTTTCGTTTTTCTCTTGTTATTATTCAGGTACACACTTCTATATTCCACCTAATGTAAAGCTTGGTTTGGAGTAAAAAATGAAATATGGAGCTTTGAGTAGTAGTTGTGTTCATAGTTTAGTTTACTTGTTTATTTTTATATCATTTAGGGAGTTCTGCTTATTGTCCCTCTACCCCTGAATATGTGTGACGACCCAAAGGGTCATCACCTGTTTCCTCATTTGTTCCGTACTTCCGAGGCCTTGAAAGCCTCATTTTTACTTGTCTCGATTTGCATGCGCAGTCCGAGCGCGTAGCCAAAAAACTTTTATGTAGAAATATGTGAATTCTATGAAAAATTTGAAAAAATTTGATATTAATATGATTAAAGTTGACTTTCGTCAACATTTTTGGTAAACGGACCCGTACCCGAGATTGGAAGATCCCGGAAGGTCCGTAGAAAAATATGGGACTCGGGCATGTGCCCGAAGTCAAATTCCGAGGTCTAGAGCCCGAGGAAAGAATTTTTCTGTTAAATTGTTTTTCTGAAATTATTAAGGAAAATGGAAAAGGAAATTGAATAAAAGACTATGGTATCGGGCTCGTATTTTGGTTCCGACGCCCGATACAAGTCTTGAATATGTGTTAAGTGCTTTCTGTAAAGTTTGGTCAAAATCGGATGTCGTTTGACGTGTTTCAGACCTAGATATCTAAAGTTGGAAGTTTATGAAGTTTGAAAAAAAAATGATGATTTTTAGGCTTGATTCATTGATGTTGATGTTATTTTAGCTATTTTATCGCACGAGTAAGTCCGTAGGATGTTTTTTAGGTTGTGTCCATATTTGGTTTGGAGCCCCGAGGGCTCGGGTGAGTTTTGGATAGACATCGGATTGCATTTCTCATTTTTGTAGAATCTGGAATAAGGCTTCTGCAATTTTCGCAAATGCGAAGCCAGAGTTCGCAAACGCGAATGCCAGCGATCGCAAATGTGAAGGCTAGTTCGCAAATGCGAAACCAACCCAGGTAGGGCAAGGTTCGCAAATGCGAGCATTTCTTCACAATTGCGAAGTCTGGGAAATATGGGCACTGTCGCAAATGCGGAGCCCGTGATCGCAAAACCGACTGTACGCCATCGCAAATGCGATACCTCTTTCGCAAATGCGAAACCTGCCCTCCAGACCCAACTTCGCAAATGCGAACTAAAATATCGCAATTCCCAGCCCTGTTTGGTTCGCAATAACCATATCCGCAGCCCAGCAAATTTAATACTTAGTCGAAATTTCATCACTTTTCACCATTCTTTCAAAACCCAAACACCATAGGCGATTTTTTAAGAGCAA
>MU723773.1:13493-58353 GCA_026770625.1 Nicotiana glauca
ACTTATACCTTCTCCTACGCGAAAAAGGACAAGTTTTAGGCCTGGGTGGCCGCGGTTCTACCGCGGTCGCCGTCAAACCGCGGCCAAACACCCTCTCAGCTTCTTCATTCATCCGCAAATGCCTTCTGCCGCGGTTCTGCCGCGGTTCTGCCGCGGTCGCGGTGAAACCGCGGCTTTTCACCCTTTTCCGTTTGGAAATTGGAAAAACTCAAAACATGAAAGTTGTAGCCTTTGAGTTAGCTTTCCAACCATATATTATGGAGCCAAAATGGAGTTCGAAGCAAAAAGTTATGTCCAATTTACTAGACAGTGTGCAATATACCTCATCGAGTCTTCGTTTGCTCTCAACTATCAACTTTGACCCCCGAACACGATCCCGGCTTAATTCCTTGAGCTTTTACTCAGACTTCAAAGCTTCAAATAACATAAATTCATTCCATAACATCTACATAGCTCGAAATCACACCTACAAGGCATAAAATACACAATTAGTGCAAAACACTAGCGATTAAAGCGCAAACTCAACTAAAGTGCATTAAATTAGAGTGTAATAATCGACTAAAACACGTAATTATAGCCTATCATCAGTAAGCGTTTCTATTTGTCGAATTCTTTATCATACGTGACCTCGGTTGTTCTAGTTGTACCATTGTTATGATTTTTCCTTTTAATTTGCAGTAATGGCTCACAAACCTCGGTTCATCACTAGTATCAAGCAATGGGTAGCCGGTTTGCTGCCTTACGCGGAAGAAACTCGTACATGGTTCGCGTTTCTTCAACTCTATGGCCCCGTAGGCCCTTCAGGTAGTTCTTCGACTTTAGTCAGTTGTTTCCACAAACTTCATCAACTGAACTATTTGTGTCAACAGGTCGAACAGTTCCCAGGAGGAAGGCTACGGTATCTACCTCTGCTCAATTGGATATTGACCCGGATGCTTAGGAGGTACTTTGTGCATCTATCAGGGAGGGTATTCCTGTAGTTCATTTACAAGAGGTTGCACCTGTGGAGGCGGCTACGAATGAATCGACACCATTTTCGCAGCTTGCGGATGAGCCTTCCGAGGGTGAGGAGCATGAGGAGATAAAAAGGCGGAGGCTTGAGACGAGCAAGGCGATGGTGACTGAGGATGAAAGGAGTAATGTGCCTCGTCAAATGCCTAGACCTGTCTTTATGGCCGACGCTATTCGCTCGTGGAGGCCGGCCCATTAGCCGAGTGCGGCTGCTGGTGCCAGCTCAGTTCGTGCTGCTGAGGGTGGCTCGACATCCATCGTTGGCGGGAATGCTGAGGGATCGGACCCTAAAATTGCCCAAGAAGATATGGATAGGCTGGCGGAAGGCCTCACGCATGTGGAGATGACGACGGAGGGGTCCGATCGCCGAATTGTGATTTCGAAGGCTTATAATTTATTACAGCACAACAAGCAGGCGGCATTGGAGATGGCTTTGTTATGTTCCGCCCCCAAGCGTGAAATGCTAAGAGCTTTCTGTGATACAGAGCTATCTCGAAGGGTCGCCAGCATGACTTCACAGGTAAACTTCTGTCTTTCCGCGTGTTGTGAGGTTGACTTTGATGTGTACTAACTCATGTTTTCTCCTTAGACCCTTGTTTTGGAGGTGTAGAGGAGGCGTCGCGAGCAGAAGAAAGCGACCGTTTTCAATAAAATGGTGAATAAGTATAAGAGGTGTTGCTCCAAGCATCAGGCGGCGGTGGACCTTTTCCAACAGGACCCCTAATTTCGGGTGTTCCGAGAAGGTCTTAAATAGAAGGAGGTGCAATTGAAGCGTAGGGTGGCCGACCTGAGAAGACTGATGAGGAGTTGGTGAAGGATGTGGCTCATAATAGTGAGCTGGAATCACTCCTCAAGAGGAGTTAGAGCTTAGTCGTAGGGTGGCGGCAGAGGTTGCCGATTTGCACCGTAGGGTGGCGGCCTTGACTGCCGAACTCAAAGCCAAGGTGGAAGAGGTCGACGTTCTTAGGCGTACTATCCCACTAAGACCTGGAGACGTGGCTCGACCTTCTTCTTCCCCGCTCTTGCCTGACGAGGATACGCGTCGTGATGCGCATGAGATGTGGGTTTATGCGGAGGCCAGACTGGACGTATATAAGAAACTTCTCGTTGCGGGTCGTGCCATTGAGGAGGAGGTTCAGGAGCAGTGGCGCGAGGCTCGTGCTGCTTGGGCAGTCTGCGGTATAGTTCCGACTCCCCTGACCAGGAGGGCTATGCTTCAGAGGATGTTAACTGGTTGGATTCTGACTCCTAGTTCAATGAAGCTTACCGCCTCGGTGGTGACGGTCAAGATGGCGAACAGACAGGGGGCGATGGGTAAGATGGCAAGGCTCCTTAAAATTTGTATATGTTTTGCTTTTTGTAGAATGTAATGTGGGCCCTTTGCATGACTGAATGTATATACTTTTTTTTCACAATGCATGAATCATACTTTTGTTGTTATTCTTTTTGTGTTGTTCTTTTTTTTTCGAAACTTCACCTCCGCAGAGCTGATATTCGTTTGTTTGTAGAAGATTCGTCACCTCTTTGGGTAACGCCGAAGTGGTACAGGCGGTCTCAGGGGTGGTCCCCTGGGTCTAACTACCATCGTAGATAAGTCAAAACCCGATCTTAGTGAATAAATAAGACAAAATTTTAACCGTTGTTTGAATGTTGTTCGTCGTAATCGACTTGACTAACGCTTAGTGGCGATGGATTTTGCCAAAGGGATGTAACTTTGACTGTCGTCGAAGTGTCATCCATCGTCTTGAGCATGGTCGACGTTTAATGGCGATGAATTTTTCCAAAGGGATGTAGTTTTGACTGTCGTCAAACTGTCATCCGTCATCGTTGAGCAGGGTCGACATTTAACGGCGATGGACTTAGCCAATAGGATGTAATTTCAACTGTCGTTGAAGTGTTATCCGTCATCGTCGAGCAGGGTCAACGTTTAATGGCGATGGCCTTAGCCAATAGGATGTAACTTCAACTATCGTCGAAGTGTTATCCGTCATCGTCGAGCAGGGTCGACGTTTAATGGCGATGGCCTTAGCCTTTAGGATGTAACTTCAACTATCGTCGAAGTGTTATTCATCATCATCGAGCAGGGTCGACATTTAATGGCGATGTCCTTAGCCAATAGGATGTAACTTTAATTGTCGTCTAAGTGTTATCCATCGTCGTCGAGCAGGGTCGACGTTTAATGGCGATGGCCTTAGCCGTTTATAGCATGGAGATGGTGGACTTAGCCGTATACGCAATGGAGATGGTGGCCTTAGCCGTTATATGCAATGGAGATGGTGGCCTTATCCGTTTACGCAATGGAGATGGTGGTCTTAGCCGTTTACACAATGAAGATGTTGGCCTTAGCCGTTTATGCAATAGAAATGGTGGCCTTAGCCATTTACGCAATGGAGATGGTGGCCTTAGCCATTTACACAATGGAGATGGTGGCCTTAGCTGTTTACACAATGGAGATGGTGGCCTTAGCCGTTTACACAATGGATATTCAACTAGGCTAGTCCCTTTATTATATCGGCCTGGAAAGCATGTCGAGAGGGTGATATGATAAACTTGTCCTCAGATACCCCCAGGTGTCCCCTCTGCCGCCTCGTTAAAAACCTCCACGAGAAAACCCAATTGGTATAAAACTCGAGTAAGGGAAAAAGAGTACGACTCGGGAGACGCCTTTCAGAAATGGAAGTACTTGAGGTGGGCGACGTTCCAGTTGTTTAGGAGTGTTTTTCCTTCCATTGTTTCCAACTGGAATGCTTCTTTGCTCGCTGCTGCTGTGATTTTATATGGTCCATCCCAATTGGTGCCAATTTTCCTTAGCTCGGGTCTTTTGACGCCAACATTTTGGCTTTGAGGATGTAATCACCCACTTTGAGTGGTCTTATTTTGGTTTTTTTGTTGTAATACATTTTGACCTGTTGTTTTTGGGCCATCATTCTTATGTGGAACATTTCCCTTCGTTCTTCGGCCTCGTCTAGGTCTTGAAGTCTATTCATGTCGTTATCTGCTCCGCTAGTATGTGAATACCTTAGGCTTGGTTCTCCAATTTCGACGGGTATGACCGCATCGGATCTGTAGACCAGTGAGTATGGTGTTTCTCCCGTGCTGGATTTGGGCGTGGTCCGATGTTCCTACAGCACTTTCGGTGGTAGTTCGGGCCACAGTCCTTTAGCTTCTTCGAGTTTCTTTTTCAGTATGTTCAGTATCGTTTTGTTGGAAGATTCTACTTGGCCGTTGGCAGCAGGGTGATACAGCGTGGAGAGTAGTCGCTTGATGTGCCATTTCTCGAAGAACTTAGTTGTCTTTTTGCCAATGAATTGGGGGCCATTGTTGCAGCTAATTTCCTTGGGGATGCCGAAAATAAGGAAACGGCATATGACGTTTTTCCATATAAAGGCGATGACTTCCTATTCGCGTATCTCGGCATACGCACCTGCTTCCACCCACTTGGAGAAATAGTCAGTTAAAACTAACAGAAATCGTACCTTTCCTCATCCCGCTGGTAGGAGACCGATTATGTCCATTCCCCACTTAATGAAGGGCCAAGGTGAGGTTACTAAGTGGAGAGGCTCTCCTGATTGATGTATCACGGGGCCATACTTTTGGCACTATTTGCACCTGCGAATGTAGTCTGCTGCCTCTTTTTTCATAGTGGGCCAGTAATAACCGGCTTGGATGATGCAACGGACGAGGGCGCGATTACCTGTATGGTCACCACAGTGACCCTCGTGCACCTTCTCGAGTACTTTCCTCGTTTGGTGCGGCCTTAGGCACTTAGTGAGTGTCCGCCAAACGTCCTTTTTTAGAGATCGTAATTTATCAGGATGTATCAGACGACTTGTACGCGAAGCTTCTTGGCTTCTTTTTTGTCGAGTGGGAGTGTCCCGTCCTGCAGATAGGAGACAAACTGTTGCACCAGTCCCAAGTTAGATTTAAAGAGAGTACCTCAGCATGATCGATGGCTGAATGGAGGAGGGTGACTACACTCTCCTTGTTGATATTTTTGGTGGTTGTGACCAGTTTCACTAAGCTGTTTGCTTCGACATTTTGCGCCCTAGGGATCTGCTCAAAGCGGCACTCGTCGAATCAGGCATCAACTTGTGGATTTCTGATTGGTATTTTTGTAGTCTCTGCTCCTTAATTTGGTAAGTCCCAATGACCTGGTTCACCACGAGTTGGGAATCGCAATGGTTGATGAGTCGTCGAGCCCCGTATTTGATGGCTAACTTCATACCTGAAACCACAGCCTCATACTCGGCCTCATTGCATTGTATGGACTGACAAATTATTTCGCCCGTAGGGACTTTGAGAACGAGTCACAGTCCCGATCCCGAGGCATTAGCGACGTCGTCATTGTAGAGGGTCCAAAGGTCAGTACTAGGGGAGGCACGAATGGCCTCCAGTTCTACCTCCGGCAATATCCCTGTGCTGAAGTCGGCGACAAAGTTGGCAAGTACCTGCTACTTGATGGCATTTCTTGGGTGATAGGATATGTCATGCTCTCTGAGCTCTATGGCCCATCTGGCAAGCCTGCCCGACAGCTCAGGCTTGTGTAGGATGCTTCTCAGGGGCAAGTCGTTATTACTTTTATGGGGTGGCACTGAAAATAGGGTCTAAGCTTTCGTGAAGCTATGACTAGTGCCAGGGCCAACTTCTCGAGGTGTGGGTACCGTGTTTCGGCATCTACTAGGGTTTCGCAGACCAAGACTGCGCTGACAGCGACTTCGGACACCGCCAGATATACCAGTAAAGATTCGTCTGGGTTTGCTTTGACTAGAACCGGTGGCGAAGATAAGTATGCTTTTAATTTTCTCAAGGCCTCGACGCATTCCTCGTTTCACTGCAGCGCGTGATCTTTTCTCAACACGTTGAAAAACTTATGGCACCTGTGGGAGGATTGCGAGATGAACCAGGATAGGGCAGCTATTCGTCCTGTCAGCTTTTATACCTGCTTTTTGCTGTTCAAAGTCTCAGGTATTGTGTTTATTGCCTTGATTTGGTCCGGGTTGACCTTGATACCTCGGTGTGATACGAGGAAACCCAAAAACTTTCCCGAGGTCACACCGAAGGTGCACTTTTCTGGGTTCAACTTCATCCCATACCGTCTTAGTATCTCAAAGGCTTCTTTCAGATGGTCGATGTGGTCTTCTTTCTTTGCCAACTTTACTAGCATATCGTTGTTATAGACCTTCATGGTCTTGCCAAGCTGTTAGTTGAACATTTTGGTAACCAGTCTCTGATACGTTGCCCCTGTGTTTTTGCTTCCGAAGGGCATCACCTTGTAGCAATACATCCCTTGGTGGGTGATAAAAGTTGTCTTTTCTTGGTCCGCCTCGGCCATTATGATCTGGTTGTAGCCGAGTAGGTATCTAAGAAGCTCAGTAGTTCATGTCCTGCCGTGGCGTCGATCAACTGGTCTATGTGGGGTAATGGGAACGAATCTTTCGGGCATGCCTTGTTAAGGTCAGTGAAATCCATGCACATTCTCCATTTCTCGTTTTTCTTTTTGACCATGATGACATTAGCGACCCATTGGGGGTACTTTGATTCTCTGACGGACCCGTTGGCTAGTAGCTTATCTACTTCTTCACTGATCGCCTCGTTGATTGCAACGTTGAATTTCCTTCTTATTTTCCGCACAGGCGAATATAGTGGGTCGACGTTCAATATGTGAGTGGCGATGTCTTTCGGGATTCCCGGCATATTTGAATGAGAAAATGCAAATAAATTTGTGTGGTTAGTTAGAAATTCATGGTACTTACTTGGGTCACAGAGGCTGTGCCCAATGTAGGATTTCTTTATGTGGTCGGTGCTATCCAGTTGGACTGGGTCGAGATCCTCGACCGTCGCTTTGTAGGCTTCTACGATGTCTGGATCTTTGATGGCTTCCATCGTCTGGTCGACCTTGGTCCCCGACATGGCTGATTGCTATGCCTCCGCACTTGCTCCTTTCAACTATTTGGTGTGGGCACAGTCTTGAGCGATTCGGTAGTATTCTTGTGCGGTGTGCAGCTCGCCTCGAATACTAAATATTCCCCATGGGGTAGGGAACTTGATCACTTGGTAGAAGCTTGAGGGGACTGCTCGCATGACATGTATCCAAGGGCGTCCTATGATGGCATTGTAGGTCATCTCCTGGTTCATGATGTGGAAAATGGTTTCCAGCGTGACTCCCCCCGCTAAAACCGGCAATGATATCTCTCCGGAGGTTCGTTCTACTGCATTGTTAAAACCTGTCAGTGTTATGCAACGCGACATTATCTTATCTTCAAGTCTCATTTGCACGATGACTCTTGGATAGATAATACAGGTGCCGCTTTCGATGTCAACCATGATTCTCTTAACATCAGTATCGGCAATACATAAAGTTATGACCAAAGCATCATAATGAAGAAAAGACAAATCATCGGCATCGGACTTGTCGAAGGTGATACTTTCTTTGAAGTGGTCATACCGTTCGTGGGCGATTGTTCGTTTCAATTTGTGCATGGTGGTGAACTTTATGTGGTTGATTGCTGAATCATCGCCGCCTCCGATGATCATGTTTATGGCGCGTGCTGGCAAGGTAGTTTTCGCGGCCCTTAGGGTTGTTCCCGCCCTCGTGCGAAGTTGGTCTTTCCCTTATCGCTAAGCAGCTCCCTCAGGTATCCTTGGTTTAGCATCCTGACTACCTCTTGTCGTAGACCTATGCAGTCTTCGATTTTATGTCCTCTTTCCTGATGGAACTCGCACAGGACGTTCGACCTCCTTGTGGTAGGATTTGATTTCATTTTCTGCGGTCATTGCATCTTGGTGCCCAGCTTCTCCAGTGCGTACACTATATCTGAAGGAGACACACAAAACTTATGGGCAGATAATAAAGGGGGCATACCTTTTTCATTCCGGAGTGGAGCGACATGTCTTTGTAATGCCTCCGTGTGCCTCGACGGTGGTGGATGGGAGGATCTAACGTAGGGCTGATGCCTTTCTTTGTTGAAGCGCGGGAGTTGTTCCCGTCGCCTGTCGTTGCATCGATCCCATCTTATTTCTGATTGTATCATCATTAGCCGTTGGGTCGGTCCATTGAGGCCGTCCTCATTTTCTCGTACTTAGGCACAATAGGCATTGTGGATCTCTTCCCATGTGGTGGGGGGATATTTCATGAGTCAGCTCAGTAGCTTTTTGGTCGTCCTCGAACCATCTCTGTTCAGCCTGTTTTGGAAATCTGCGACTGCCATGCCTTCCGATACATTTGGTAGGCTCATCCTTACCCTGTTGAACCTGTCCAGGAAGTCCTTGAGTCCCTCTCCTACGGTTTGCTTGACAACAAAGATATCGTTGACCCTAGCCTCTGCTTTCTTCGTTCCTTCATGGGCGGTGGCGAACTTATCTGCCATTTCTTCGAATGTTGATATTGTCCTAGCTGGTAGCTGAGAGTACCATGTTAGGGCCCCCCTGTCAACGTTTCTCCAAACTTTTTCAGCAATACGGATGGTACTTGTTCTTTAGACAAATCGTTGGCTTTCACAGCGGTCACATAGTGGATCAGGTGGTCTTCGGGATCTGTAGTCCCATCATATATCCTCAAGTAAGGTGGCATCTTGAAGGTTTTCGGGATCGAGTGAGGGGTAGCCTCCTCGCTGTACAGTTGTTCGACGAATCTTCCTACATCGCGTTTTGGCAATAACTTAGGAGCACCGGGAATTTTGTCTACTCTTTCCTGATGCTCTTTCATTTGATCTCGAAGTGCCTTGTTCTTATTCTCCATTTCTTCCATGTTCTTAAGGATGGCTGCGAGTGCACCAATGTTGGCCTGGACGTTGATGTGTGTGTTATTTGTTCGTACAATATCTGGTTCACCGGTGGTAGCGGCGATGTCTGCCACTGACGGATTTCTAATGTTGTTTTGGGGTAACTTTTCAAGCAAGCTACCTAGATTGTTCATCAACCACTCCCCCAGTAGTTTCTTGACCCTCGGGGGTGGTGTTTCTTTGACTGCAGATGTAGAGGCTCCTTTTTCGTGCAAGATTGTCAGGTCTTCAGATGAAGAAGGTGAGATATCTCCATCCGATGCACTACTAGGTATTGTACTCAAGATGTTCTCTCTACTGGCCTCGTTGAGAGGGCCTATGAGATTGGCTGTGACGCCTGCTATTGCTTTCATTCTTGCATCATTTTCTGCCATTTTTGGCTTCTGTAGGGTCTGAAAAACGGTGGTTCGTTATTCTTTTTTTGATATTACTATGATTTCGATTGCCGAAATCCCCATAGGCGGCACCAAATTATTTAACTTAAAAGATGCTAAATACTTTATAAGTAAAAACAATCAAAATGAATCAAGGGTAAATCGTAATCGAAGATAATGAGACCTAGAGATATGTGTTGTGTTCTTTATTGCTTATAATGGATTGGATACTCAATGGAGAGAGAGAGAGAGAGAAAAAGAGAGAGAGTTTGATGCTTGTTCAATAAAAATCTCAGATCTCCTTTACAACATCGGGATCCTTCCTTTTTATAATAGGAGACCCTTCTTGAAATAATAAAATAATAAAATAATACAGAGATTGGTCGTGTTCCTTCGGGGAGACGACGAGACCGATGATACAGTTCACTCCGACGTCCTTAGGTCGTGCTCTTACTTCGGTTAGCATATATTCATTGGTCCTTCCTACCAACGTGGAGACGTAATGGGGAGAATTTGACCCCATACATTATGGATGGCTAACTTTTTTCACAAGTCTTTCAATGCAAAGTCTTGAAAAATGAAAGGAATTTGAAATATCCAAAAGTCTTGAAAATGAAAGGAATTTGTATCCTTGTGACACCTAATCAAGGAATGACTCTTAGTCATTTCTTGACAATGTGGCTAGCTGTCACGACGTGGGTGGGGGTGGAATATTTAATTTTTTATCCACTTATTAGGTAATTAGATAATGTCCCGTTATTCAATAATTATAGATATGTAATTTTTAACCTGCACATTAGAATTATCCTTTAATAGTTCTCGTATTTTTATGAGAACTATAGAAGTCACGTTGATTAAATTATAAAATCTTATGTTTAATGTATTTTCGAGAATGGAAAGTTTGAAGAAGTTATGGATGGCTAACTTCTTTCACAAGTCTTTCAATGCAAAGTCTTGAAAAATGAAGGAATTTGAAATATCCAAAGTCTTGAAAAATGAAGGAATTTGAAATATCCAAAGTCTTGAAAATGAAAGGAATTTGTATCCTTGTGACACCTAATCAAGGAATGACTCTTAGTCATTTCTTGATAATATGGCTAGCTGCCACGTGGGGTGGGGTGGGATATTTAACTTTTTATCCACTTATTAGGTAATTAGGTAATGTCCCGTTATTCGGTAATTGTAGACATGTAATTTTTTACCTGAATATTAGATTTATCCTTTAATAGTTCTCGTATTTTTAGAATAGTTATTTGAGTTTATTTCTATAGTATTTCACTTTATTATTAATTTTAATTCTACTTTTAAGGCACAAAAATTAAAAAAATACAAAATTAATTTTATTTTTCTCTATTTAATTGAGGTATTAAGTATTTTTGAAAAAATATTATTTTAAACCCACTTTTATTATATTCTTCAAAAATATCAATATATATAGCTTCGTATCATAATGTAGTTTATTTTAATTAATTAGGAATGATTTCAGTATTTTATAGTTATTATTTTAGGAATTAATATTTTTTAGTCTAGTAGAGTTAAAGAGCCACTTTTAAAGGCAAATTTGGCCAAAAATTTGGCCCAATTCTAATCTTAGCCCATAATTCCAAGCCCAACAACCCTGATAAAAAACCTAAGAACCCTAAAGAAGACACCCTTTTTCTTCACACTTAACTATCCCTAGACAACCCTAATCTCCTTCACACCCTAAGCAGCCGTCGCCCAACCCAAAAAAGAGCTCGAGAAAACTATCTGTGACACCCCTCCCTTCTCTAACCAGACAGCCACCCCGCCAAGCTCCCCCCTCCTTTCCATCAAATCCTTCACCACCCCTAAATATCACAGCCGCCACCCAACCCCTAATACCAACAGCCACACTATCTTCTCCAGCCTCACTGCCGTCATCCCCGCCACCAGAGCTCGCCAAAAACCAGCATCAGCAGCTCAAGAGAGTGGAGATAGGATAATAGAACGAAAAAAATACAGTAGGGCACAAAATAGAATATAACAGATGAAGGAACGAACAGGGAATTTTTCATATTCTGATTTCGGATTCAAGTCGATTTTTGTTTCAAATTTAGCTTCTTCTTCTTATTTCTGATTTTAGAACCATGGAATCCGGCAAATTTGCGAGTTGAGTTGAAAAGGGTCTGTCAAAGTGGGTTGTTGTCCGAGGTGTAGATCGTGGTCCCTGATTTCGCTTTCTGTAATGCATCGAGCTATAGATTCAGTTTTATTATTTGTAGTTTGACCCTTCTTAGTTTTATTTTTAAAGTTTAGCATTAGTTTACAACCTATTTTTTTATCCCTCATAGGCTTGCTTTATATTATTTAAGCAGAGAATTATCAAGGCATGTTGAATGAAAATCAAAATTTTTATTTTTTAATTTATTTTCTCTTTTTTTTTGAATTTCTCTTTCAAGTTTTTAATGGCGAATCCACTGTGGGATTCGCTACAATTGGTATCAGAGCCAACGATTCTTGGTTGTTCATCGGTGTTAATGGCAGAGTCTGATGGAGGTTCAAATCAGCTAGAGCAACAGATTCAAGCTTTCATGTAAAGATCAAATAGAAAACTGCAATGTATAGAAGAGTGGTGTCAAAATCGTTTCTGGACCTTCCATAGTTCAAAAAAATAGTATAGCCTTCAAATGTCAGAGTGTGAGAAGTGGGTTTCCGGCTACCCATATGCATATCATCAGTATCCTGTGCAAATCCAAATTTTTATCGAGATTCATGTGGTTATTTCACTGGTGAATTTGCTAACCCAATGAATGGAGGATGTAATTATCTCGATTCACCTACAAGTTCTTACTCGTACCAGGTTCCATGTGCTTATCTAATTGACAATAACAATCCGGCTTTCTATTTCGTTCAATTCTATGATGGTTCGGTGGTGTCGATGACTACCGCTAGGTTGGATCACTTGTTAAACTCTGGTGCTAAGTATGTGGAGCACAAATTCTCGCAGAAGGATTTTCAACTATTTAAAGTACCTCTAGAATCAATGGATGGAATTTAAATGGGTTATGATCATTTGGAGACTAGTCACCCTCCAATGGAAGATGAAGATTCAGTAAAGGAACCAACAGAAGATAGCGGGTACCAGATGGTCGATAAATTGCCCCAAAAGAACAAAACAGAATCACTGATTAACCTTCAGTCAGCAAATAAAGAGGAAGAGATAATGGTGGATGTGGGATGTACTGATTTATTTATTGATGGGGTTTGTGGTAACGGCAGTGACTAAAGGCAAAAGTCGGGAAAAGGAGCCAACGCTATACAAGAGAATATAGATATTCAATCAAAAGATGTTAAGGAATCTTTTGATTGTGCTAGTCAAAAGGATTCGCCAATGGAAGTGAAAAATGAAAACGGAACTGCAGGAAATGAAACAGGTAAGATGTTCGACGTTTGTCCCGAAAAAATTTGGAAGATACCTTTATACGATTTTTGTTCTGCTTATGAGGATACCGATGGTTCAAAGAGTGATGGCGGAACAATAGTTGATAAATCCATGCGAGAAGAATTGAATGAACGGATCAAGGTAATTACTCACTGGAACTTCAACAACAGTTTGAAAAGCTGGTTCGAAATAATTAAGCTGGTTCTTGAGAAGTTAGTTCATGAGATTTGTGATTCAAGTCTGGGAGAAATCTTTGAAGAAGTGTCTAGTGATAATCGATACATTTGGTGGCTCCAACATGATTTCAACATGTTTAAATGTAATTTTTTTGACACGGGGCAAGAAATAATAATACTAGTGAATGTAGATAGCGATTTGCTTGACACAGTGCAAGAAACAAAGTTACTGGTGAATGTTTGGAGGGATGAGATTGTGGCGTTGCCAGTGGCAACTCTGGTTATCAACTATATTGCATCTTCTAGGGTTGGTTCTCAAAGTAATTTTGTTATCGACTTTTTCCTTCATGTCCAGGGAGATATCCTTTCCATGTTGTTTGCAGTAAAGTATTCAGTCATAATGAACGCCGAAGTTGGAGTTGCAAGAAATATTGATAATGGATCAATCTTGGAGCAGTCGAATGCCCTAGTTAAACACTGGAATCCTTTATATTCTGATGGCCTTAACTATTATGGAAAAATCTTTTTGGTGTATAAAAGCCTTCGAAGTGACGGGATGAAGCTTGTTAGCATTGCATGGGAACTTGTTATGAAATCACATGTTTTTATTATAAATGAACTTGTTTATCAACTTGACAATGTTTCTATAGTTACTTCCACTAGGCAAGAAATCCTCTGGTGCAGCTTAACTTTAATGTCCCTGCTCGTGAAATTGATGATTCTGCAGGGGTTTTAAGAATTACAAGCGCTACATCAGAGACCAAGAAACATGATCATCATCTGATTGAAATCACAGAGATATATTATGGCATTTAACCTCATATAGCTCACTGTGGTTTTGTTTTTTATCTCCTTGGTAGACAAGTTGTTTAAGAGATGCTTTCGAGCTCATTAAGGTTATGTCAGTTTGATTGACTACTGTTGAGGTCTCATGTGTTGTTGGGGAAGATGATCACAGAAAGGTAGCAGCTGAAGCTATTGCCTTTAGGCTAGGGAAAGAGTGTTCATATTTGATCCTGGAAAAGGCTATGGACTTTTGAGTGTGAATGCTAATGTTAGCCAATTTTTAAGGCAGAACATAAGATATGAGAGCCATGGATTTGCTTATAGTTGTAACTTAATAGTTAAGTATGCTGCGGCAGTAGATATGCAATCAGGTGCTTATTGGAATATTTTCAATGACGAAGGAACTACTATGGAAGTACTACCCGTTCATTCCTTGGAGGATTTGTTCAAAAGACTTTTGTGAAAATCTTGTGTGAAGGCATGTAAGTGTGCGAGCTACACAATGGGTAGTACTACATCCCTTAGGTGTTCAAAGAAGATTTTCATTGATAAAGGAGTGCTTATACTAGATTCATCTTATGTTATTGTAATAACTCCAAATTGTGCAGCATCTCGAGCAATCAAATGCATTTTAAAGCTACTGGCAGGACCTGAATCGTGCCAAGAACTTTTATTTTCAGAGGTGGACTATATTGAGATCGAAGTTAAGGTCAATTCTGCGGGTGCAAATGGAAGGATTGGTTAAAGAAGTGTATCCACATTGTGATTATCCGAAGAATGCTATATTCCTTGCTGAAGAGATGGAGGGAAACAAGCAGCTATCTATTGGTTCTGTTTCTTTTCTCAGCCATTATGTATTAGTTCAAGAAAGAAAAATTTATTGGTTTGTTCAGAAACATTCGATAGGGATATGTTTTCTCCTATTTGCAAATTGGGGTAGTAATTTAATCAAAGCTTTTGAACTAGTTAGAGCTGGAGAATTGGTAGTGGAGTTTGTTGTCCTACTGGTTTGTTTATTGCTCATTGGTGGTGGAAGCACAATTGTCTTGCTAAAAATTGAAAGACTATCTGCTCTTAGCTCCTTATTAGTGATATTTTATGCAAAAGCAAATCATGGTGTTCTTACTTTCTTGACTGATGGATTCAAACAAAAACCCGAGGAAACAATTTTAATTTTTGACTCGGGAGATGGTGCACTAATTTTTGGGTCTGCTACGGGGTCAAGAATATTGCTTATGAGTTGGCTTCAGCTCCATGTAATCAAATTGTTGCAGTACCTTTTTCTTCTTTTGTGGGTTGTCCGGCAGCTACTTTGCCAACCTTGAGGACAAGGTTGTTACAAGGGGGATGGAATGTAATGGATGGAGCTATAGACTAAGTTTTATTATTTGTAATTTGACCCTCCTTAATTTTACTTTTACAGTTTAGCCTTAGTTTACAACCTATTTTCATTATTACCCCCGTAGGCTTGCTTTATAGTATTCTTTAAGCAGAGAATTATCAAGGCATGTTGAATGAAAATCAAAATTTTTATCTTTTAATTTCTTTTCTCTTTCTTTGAATTTCTCTTTCAAGTTCAATGGCGAATCCACCGTGAGATTCGCTACATTTTCCGGACATATTTTAATCAAAGTTCGTTGTCACATTGTAATACTTTAGACGTTGATATAGCAGAATTGGGGTTGTTCTTATTAATAGTGAAGATAACATTTTGCTGAGGTTCAATTCTTCAACTCTTTGCTCATTCATTTTTGTCTAACTTTAATTGCTTGTTTTAGTTATATGATTTTGTGATCCTTCAGTTACATATGCAAAGTGCTTGCTTCGTTTAATTGATTGCTTGTAGATCTACTCAAATCAATTGTAGTTGGGAGATATGTGGCTAAAACATTACCCTTGTTTATAGTAAAATTGAACATGGGACATGGGAATTGATTTTGCATAAAATTGGAATATGGCCGTTGGGTTTGGGTAAAAAATGAAAAGAAAAATGAGTCATCAACACTTATTTGGTTCTCTTTTATTGATTTTATTTCATGTTCAATTTACTAGGAGCACGTATACAATGTAGTAATAAAGGATGAGTAACATGTTTTAGGCCGACCACATTCGAGCAAGCAAACCGTGAGTTGCTTCTTTTTATTTTGTTGAGGTAAGAGGTTGTTCCCTTTAGTTTATTAAGTGAATGTAACGGAGGCTGAAACTAAACCGTGGAGGAAGTATAGTGTAGGTTAGCTTAGGGATTTACTTTTACCATTTTTATATTTATTTTTCTTTTATTAGGTGGGGATTACCTCGAGCCTCTTTCGTGTTTAATTTTGTTTGTGTGTTTCCACCTTGATCTAAGTATTCTTAAAAGTTGACTTGATCACGTATGCAACCGTACTAGTTACGAGACTCGGGGAATGCCTAACACCTTCTTCTCGAGTCAAACGAATCCCCTTACCTAAATCTCTGGTGCAGTCAGCTTTAGAGTCAAATATTTTTAAAGGAAAATTCTTATTTTTGAAACGGTGACCTAGCACACCGAAACCAAATGTCAGGTGGCGACTCTGAAAAATCCTTCAAAACACAATTTTTGTCACTTTCAAAATTCAAAACCCTTTCGAGATTTGTAAAACCTTTTTATTATTTTTAAGAGGGTTAGTAGAGGTGTAAAAAAAGGGGAATGACAGCTCTGGCGACTCTAATGAGGAGTTGCAGGTTCGAGATGATACTTCGATCTTGTTGGCTTTCTAGAATATTCGGTTGAGATTTTTATGCTTTTTTATTAGTTTTATCTTATTTTTATTATATTTTTATACTTTGTTATTATTTGCTAGTTGTTTATGTGTTTACAGTTTTCTTTTTATGTGTTTACTGCTTTATAATTATCATCATATACATTACCTGGTCAATTCTTTCTTCAACAAGTCTTAGAGTACACTTCTCGTACACGAACTCTTTGTTGAGTCACCCTTATTTTAGAAGGGGGAGGCATCGGACATATGGAGTGGGTGGAAAGCTTGAGCAGTCACCATCGACCATACGCTCCCCCGAATTGCCTTATTAATGAACCCCGAACTTAGATCAGTCCTCAGGTCATTTTTATTTGTATCATATCATTATGACCTAGCAGGTCCCGATCCCAGGTACTATGTCCTTTATAGGGAACCTGTCCAACTTGTGTCAAATGGGCCCGCTGGCCCAAAATGACATTCAATCATCCTATGTGCTAAATGTTATATCTTTGAGGGTAAAAATATCATTTGGCAGACTGATATTTGTGAAAGAAGGGTGAAAAATGAAGTAAGGGAGATTATTGAAGGTTTATAACTTTTATTTAGTTGCCCAGTTTTCTAAAAAGATTAAAAAAAGAGAGAAAAAAAAGATTTTACACTTTCTTATCCTTTTTCAAAAAGACAAAAACTTTTTTTTTTCAAATTAGTTGTGTTTTTTCGAAAGCTTTCTCCCATATCTAATCCTCCCGAACTACACATACCTAATTCTCACCTTTTGGGGCGGGATACGTAGGCAGCTCACATAAAGTCTGGTCTTCCTATTAAGTCTTAGGTTCTAGGCTTCGCGGGGTCTTAGCCAAATCTTGCATTTCTAGCCACGTCCGGATACATCGGTCATTTTTTGTAAAATAGGCAATTTTCGCAAAGTGACTTGTTGAACCGTATCCAGAGAGTCTTGAATCTACAATCCGCTCTTTCCTAAATTTAAGGCCTGTCTTTGTTGAATTTGCATGTCTAGCCACTTTTGGCCACATTGGTCATTCTTGCAAAATGGGGTCATTTTTGCAAAAGTGGTTCAATGACCCATGTCTTAGAGTCCTATGCCCACAACAAGGTGTCCTCTCTGTTTAATGTCCATTCTTGTTAAATCTGCACATTTATCAATTTTCACTATATAGGCCATTTCTACAAAGTAGGGTCATTTCTGCATAGTAATCTTTAAGATCGTGATTCCCGAGAGTTTGGGAGTTATGTGGGCCTTTTGAGTTATTTTTCCATGTCTTAGAGGCCGCCTTTGTTGAGTTTACACTAATAGACGCCCTTGGTCTTGTGGAGTATTTTGCAAAAATAGCCCAATCATGTCTGGTATGTGTCCAACATGAGGTGTTGTGGTGTCGCATAGTGTCTTGAGTCACTGATCTATTTGATCTTATTTTTCTCATTCAGGTATGGATCCATGTACCACATCTCGAGCATGACAGATACCCCAGGACCATCGCATTTGGGAGCTTATTTGAAGAGACTTTTTATATTTTGAGTCTGTTTTCATGTTGTCTTTTATTTTCTAGTCTTGTACAGTAGTATCGAGTCTTTTAGGTGGTGTCAGAGTTTGTCATAGTCTAATTGAGTTTGTCGAGTCTTTTGTTATCGTATTTCCTATTTTGTATGTGAAAACGATAAAAAATTATAAATGAAAATTCCAAAAAAAAAAAGATTGTGTTTAGTTTATTTTATCCATCGCTTTTTTAGAACTACGGAGACAGGAGGGGTTACTCTGTTGGTAAGCAACCTCCATTTCCAATCGAGAGGTTGTGAGTTCGAGTCTCCCCAAAATCAAGGTGGGAAGTTCTTGGAGGGAAGGATGCCGAGGGTCTATTTGGAAATAGCCTCCCTACCCTAGGGTAGGGGTAATGTCTGCGTACACACTACCCTCCACAGACCCCACTAAGTGAGATTATACTAGGTGATGGTTGTTGTTGTTGTTATTGTTTTTCTAGAACTACGCTTGGTCTGATTCATGTGGAACATGATATTGTTTAACCAAAAAATGCGATTTAGGTCAAAGCTATAATTTAGAAAAATTCGGGTTACTGATAATCAAAAGAATATGCGAAAGAAAGTAATTTTGTTAATAATAGTATAATCAGAAAAACAAGTAAACCAATATATTCAGATGGTCTTTTTCCGTGTCCCTATAATTGATCAGTTATCTCCCTTTTATAGCTACCTTGGAGATATGCGTTTTGCCTCTGTTATAATAAGGATATTATGGGTAATTAAAGATATTGAATGCTACGTTACATAATCATTATATTTAATACAGATTCTCTAATGTTTTCAGCATTTAATACTCATAAGTACTATATCTGTACTCTCATATATTGTCAGATTCATTCCCCGTGATTCTTGGACCTAAACGACTTAAATAGGTACGGGCGCTAAGTCCTTTGAACAGCTACTCGTGCCTCTTTCCATGTCTCTGCTCGTACCTGTTGAAACTCGTACCTTCTTGCCAATCATAACTCTTTGACCGCTCCACGTGTCATGACACGTCATCTTTATATGTAAACTCAATTTTTCCCAATACAGATAGTCCCCCCACATACCATTTATTCATCGATTGAATATTTGGAAAGTGAAATTTCATTACAAAGGGAATTTTGTCACCATTAATGCCATGATAGAATCGACGCTCCAATTGTCACTTCTAATTAATGGTCTTGACACATGTCATATTTTCATTAGTTCTACGATTCTGCAGCCCCTTTCAAGGCTTTTTATGGTTTCAATGTACACGAAGCGTCATTGTCATTATGACCCTTCCATCCTTATACCTCTTCCTTTGACGGTTGCTTCTTAGTATAAATATAACCCCCTTTTTTGTCTTTACTACATAAAGTTTTCTGAACATTCAATTTCTCAAATCTTTGCTTGCTTCTTCTTCGTATCATCATGTCTTCATCAAATCCTAACCCTATTAAGGTCTCCATAGTTGATAACTTCCCCAATGCCCCCAGTAGGAGCAGAAGAGGAGGTAGACTCCGCAATTTAGGATCTTCATCTGCACGTGGTTCTTCTGTTCCTTCTCCTAGTTCTGGCCACTCTTCTAAAACTAGAGGTTCTATCTCACAAAGATCCTCTTCCAGGGGTAAGGATTCTTTTGAACCTCTTCGAGAACCATTAGTAGAAGATATAGTACTGTGGAACTATCTTTCTATAACGATAGGGTGTCACTTAGGAATCAAGTAGCTTCTTTAGATCGGGCTGATATTTACCCTACTATAGAAGGTTTGATTCATTTAGTTCGTAGAGACTGCCACTGGAGTAGTGATTTCCCTATTATTATTCCCAATCCAAACCAAAGAATTACCTCTTACATAACCGGGTATTCTTTTTTCTATACATACCCTTTCACCTTAGGGTTTAAGCCGGATATTGACCTCATTATTCTTGAGTTTTTTCGCTTCTTTAATGTTTTCTTGGGTCAAATTGGCCCAATCATATGGAGGGTTGTCTCTTGTTTGAGGAATTTAACTAACACAACTAGGGTTCCTTTCACTTTTCCACACTTGATTCACCTTTACTCCCCTAGACTCTTTCGCAATGGTATTTTTATATTAGTAGCCAGGAGCAAAAGAGTTTTGGTGAGCCCTGAAGATGACAAAGACCGTGGCCGATACGCTAGGTTTGTTGTTACCCCCACTCTTGGTTTAGTGGGTACACAAAACATTCCCTTCCCCGAGAAGTGAAATTTTGCATGTGAGTCTTTTAACTCTCTCGTACCTTTTTATTCAATTTATTGATTTTCATAACTCTATTTTCTTTTTCCAGCAATCATGGAAGTTGTGGACGAGGTTCCCAATTTTCGTGATTGGGTAGATAAGTTATTGAAGACTACAACAATGGATGGTAGGTCTTGGAAGACCCTTTCTATCTGATTTGGTTGGAAAGTAAAAACTCATGGTAAGAGTTTTTATTTTATTTTACCTTTCATTCTGTTATTATTTTTTTTATTGCACTGATCTCAATCCTTCTTTTTATCATGATTTGTTGTTCGAGGAGTTACTGCTGAGGCGGTCGTGGCTTCTCGTATCTCTTTAAAAAGGGCCCAGGAAATAGTCTCGGGTTCTTGATCAAAAAGAAAAGTTATTGCTGACCGGGACTTCGAAGAAGAGGAAGACGTGGGTGCCCTAGTAACATGGCCACGAGCCAGAAGACGCATTATTTCTGATGACAAAGCAGAAGCATCCCCCTTCAGTTCTTCTCCTCTTACCGAGTCTGTTGAAGCCCCGGTTGTAGTTCTTGATGATGATGTTGCTCCCGATGCTGCTTATGATTCTATTGAGAAACTTTTTATTAGCGGGTTTGGTAGTGAGAGCTTAGGCCCGATTTCTGATGAGACTCCCCTGGATTTTTTTTCTACTCCCGTGTCTGTGATTCCTTCTGTGCCAGTCTCGGTTGTTCCTACTCCTCCCCTGGCTGTCGTCTTTACTACTTCCACCGTTCCTCCTTCGACAACTCTTCCTCTACTTTCTCACCATGTAGAGGTTGGTTCCTCAAGCGGAAGTGGTTCTATGAGGCAGGTGATCATTGAAGTCCCCGTTGAGGGTAATCTTTTAAGAAAACCAGGCCAAACGGACATGTGGCTAAAGCCTTTAATTGGTCCGGTTAAGAAGGCTAAGCTGGAGAGCCATAGTTCCTTCACACTGATGAATGACATTGTGCATTGTTCTTTAAAGGTATTTCCCCTTTTTTCTCTTGTCATTTTTTTTATTTTTAAGATTCTCATTTCCTTTTCCCCCTTTATAGGCTAATCTCATCGGCACAGAGATGATAAAAAGGGTTGCCCTCACAAAACAGTTAATGCGCGATTATCAATTAGAGGCGTATAATTGGAAGGATCAGTACGAAAGTATTCAGATTGACATGGACTAGTTAGAAGAAAGCAAGAGTACCTTGGAGCAGCAGGTACGGGCCTTGACTTCGGAATTGGGAGTTGCAAAGGCTTCCTCAAGTCAAGCGGATAAAGAAAAAGCTCGTCTCGAGACTTCCTTCTCCGAGCAGTTGTCCAAGGCAAGCGAAGAGATTAGAGGACTGAAGGTTCTCTTGGATGAAAAAAAAGCTTATGATGGTGAGCTCGTGCAGAATTTGACTCAAGCACAAGAAGGCCTTCGAATTTCTCCTGATAAGGTTTGTGCCTTAGAAAGTTTCCATACCTCTCTTCAAGCTTCTTACACATCTGCCTTGGCTGAAAATGATAAGTTAAATGATAAAATTGATCCTTGAGGATAAGTCTCCCATGGAAGTGAGTTGGGCATTTCTAAATTCTCACCGTGATACCCTTGTTAAAGCCAACAAAGAGAAATTTAACTTGGAATCTGAGTTAGCTAAAATAAATAAAGCTATTGAAAAGGCTCAGCAAAACCAAGATTTTCTTTCTCCCATGGCTGAAGCTCCTACAAATGTTGAAATTGATACGGGTATCCCCACTCCTTCGAGCCAAGTTGAGCCCGCTGCTGTAAGCCAAGCTGATCCTACTGTTGTAAGCCAAGTTGATCCCGTTGCTATTGATGTACCTATTTCAGTTCCCTCATCTTCCTAGTGATAAGTTTAAGTTGTTTGAATTCTCTTTTTTTTTCTTTTTCAGGTACCTTTTTGGAAGGTTATGTTTAAAACCCTTGGTTTCATTTGAGGGTTTGCTTTTGAAAACTTAAGTCCCCAGATCTTTTATGGGGCAGTATGCATAAACAATTTGCAGTTCCTATGACTAAGTTTATACCTAGTCTTAGTTTTAATATTAAGAAGTTTTTTGTTATTATTTGAACTTCTATTTTATTTATTGTCGACGCCCCACCTTTTTCCTCCCAATAGAGAGCGAGAAATCGGGTTTACGACATTCAGAAAAGACAACTCTATTCCCGTTTGGGAATTGGGTTTTGATTTGTAGAGTCGCCACCTAATGATTATAGTGCATTAGGACACTTTAAGAAAGAATTTGAGATAAAAACCAGAGTTTGGGTAAGGGCTAGAAATTATCTCGAGGGGAAGGTGTTAGGCACACCTCAAGATCCACTAGTGTGGTTCCCGGCCATGCTACAATTGTGACTTTAAATACAAACAAACAAGTAGATAAGCAAGCATTGCAAATACGAGGAAACTTTCACATAGTGGTTGCAAATAAAAGCACAAAAGGTTCAAAAGTGCTAAAATTTGGAAGAAATAGTTTTATAATTAAAGAAAAAATATGTGAGTAAAGGGAAGGGGTAAGATAATTGATGTAAGTAACTTAAAAGAAGTAAAAGAAGCGGAAGTTGAAAACTGGACAGCTTTTAAAATTCTGAAAATAACAAACTAACAAAGAGGGAGGGGGTCCTAGGTTTATATATCATATGGATCATCCACACAACATCGGTACCTAATTGTACGCATAGTGTTATCGTGTGATCATCATCTCCATGTCTACCCTTCCCATCCCGTTAAGGTATTAAAGCGTGGAATAGTATCGCTACTTATTGCATGCTATTACCCGTCCCAATCCTATCAATCCCGAAGGCAAATGGACTACTAATCCTAAAGGGGGAGGGGTTTGGGGCTTTTAGAAGTTTTAAAAGGACATAATGTTAAGGCGTCAACCAAAAACACGTAATGCAAATAGAGGGGAAACAGAAAAGAAAATAGGGCTCAAATACGCCTCCATAAACCAGCAAAAGTCATAGAGTTTAGCATGTCTTACACGTACTGATTTGGTCTTAATTAAATAAAGCGACGAGCGGACTAGTTCAACGCATATTTTTAAATATTGCTTGTCTACATTAGGCTTACTCGAATACAGTTGACTAAAATCGATCTGATTGGTTAATCCTCCTATCTAAGTGTTGGTTAGAACTAGGCATGATATCTACTGATTTTAGAAAAGATGCAAACTGAAAAGGGTTACCAATTTTAACGGAGCATTACGAGTTCAGCAGTTAATATTACTTTTATTCAGATTCGAGATTTCCTATAGGCATACTTTCTATACGTTTACTGATTTGGGCACCTTTTTAGACGGCAGAAGTTCAATGAACATGATATCTATATGCAGTTTTTATTATTAAACCTATGAACTGTTTACCTAATGATAATTATATATGCAGAATGCAGTAGTCTATAGATAATTCTTTATCTGAATTTGCAGAACAATTAGAAGTTAATCCTATAGGCAGGACATCTATGTGTGGAGATGCAGAAATTAATAGTAAATCCTATAGGCATGATTTCTATGTGCACTTGCAGGAATTAAACGTTAACCCTATAGGCATGATTTCTATGTGTATTTGTAGAAATTAAGAGTTAACCCTATAGGTATGATATCTAGGTGTAAAGTTGCAAAAACCATAACAGATCCCTATAGGCATGATCACTAGGCGTGAAATTGCAGAAATCATAACAAATCCCTATAGGCGTGATCTTTAACCTTAGTGCATAAAAATAAATCTCGTCCCCCCTTTTACTAAATTCCCGAGTTATACAAGTTATTACAGTCCAAAAAGAAATAAACTGGAATTTAAAAAATACATAAGAAATCCTCAGCTATATACGAGCAGCCTAATCCATGCTTAATGCCTAATAATATGAGATTGAGCCACTTTCGAGATCCAGATTTCCAAGTCTTCTCTCATCTAGGGTGTTTCAGAGATCCAAGGGATTTCAGGAACCCCAGGCAGTGCATACACCCAAGATATTAATCAGAAATTTAGTTGTGCAGTATGGAAAGGCCAGCCCTTATGTGTCCAAGTTCAGAGGGAGCTCAAGGGTCCCAAGGCAAGGCTCACACAAGAGGGACAGAACCTAAGTTCTAAAAGTGAGTGTAAGTGCAATAGAAGGGGTAGGGGCTACCCAGGCAGGCTGGTGGTCATGCCCAGCCACAAAGTAGTCTGGCACACCCCTCACCAAACCTGTTGATCAAGCATTTAGAGAGTAAAAACCTACTAGAGGTCAAGCTATAGCCTGAACAATAACTATAAATACTGGCAGGCCAAGGCTGTTACTCAGCACACACATAAGGGAATAGGGATGGGAAATTGACAAAGTGTAGGGCCCAAATGGTCCAGTTCATATCCATGGACAATAATTTCATACATTGCCATATTTCTGAACCATAACTTAAAGCATATAAAGGGGATATGAGGGTTTGGGATTCATAAGGTAGCAAATAAATAGCACACGACTGACAGAATGCACACATAGATAAAAATTAAATTGCAAGGGAAAGGGAACATATTACAGCATGCTAGTAACATGTCTTGACTGCAAAAAACATGAGTAGAAGTAGACAGAAATGAAAAACATTTTGTTGTTGAGACTTTTAAATTAACTAGGACATACCAGTGGAGAAGCAAAGTGCAGAAAAAAGTAGAGCAAACAAGAGTCCACAGTCTAGCCTTGGCTTTCAGCCGGTTAGACAAAGCAACAACACAAGTAGCAGTAAAGAAAGAGAGAGTTTTAAGGGTATAATTTGAACTCAAGTTGTTCGTCTGTGTTCGTGTGTTCAAAGAAAAGGGAGTAGGGTATTTATAGTTTTTGAAAACGAGTGAGAAATAAGGTAATAAGTAAAATTTAATCACAAACATGGAAAAAATCACTATTTAGAATCAATTAACCCAAGTGATTCCCCTTTAATTAAGGAAACACTGCTTAACGGGTATCAGCATGCCTAATTAAGGAAAGAAAATCAGTTTTGGGGCAGATTGACTATTGCCATAAAAAGGGTAGTAAAAGTATGAAGTAAATAATCAAGTCTAAGTACGAAATAGGCTTATTTTGGGAAAGGATTCGGCAAGGGAAAACATCACAGTAAAGGAAATGAATCAATTAATTTTAAACAGATGAGTAAATATTTGGGCTCTTAAGAAAACCTTTTTGCAATCAGTCACAAGATCACAGGAATCAATATCAGTTAAGGAAGGAACATGATTATGCACTTCACCATATAAATAGCAGGGGGTGGACAAGCATGCAGAGTTAAACAAGTTGATGAAAAGAAGCAACATAAACATACAACAGTAGTAGGGGTAAACTAGCATTCAGCAGCAGGAAAAAATTTGAAGCAGGGTAGTCAAATAGGTCAAGTAGTCACATAGAACCAACAGTGAAGAAGAACATTGATGCAAGTAAAGAGTCTCAGAGTAGGAATAAGTGAGAAAACTTCGAAAGAAAATTAGGGCTTTAATAGTAACCTGGTTTTGTAAGATGGCAAGAACTCAAAATTAAACAAATTAAACGAGGAAGAGAGAATCAGCAACAAAGAACAAATGTACATTTAAACAAACAAATTTCAGAACTCGGATAAACTAAAAAGGAACTAGGGTTTTTAACATGCTGAAACAGATAGGAGAATAACACGAGCAAATCATAGCCAAATCATAAACGTGTTAAAATCAGAGATCTTTTGAAAACTTAAAGGAAAACCCTAATGAAGTGTCATTTTTGCAAGAAAATTGAAGAAATTTCGAGAAAATAATTAAACGTTCATGTCAAATACAGATCTAAAGCAGATCTGAAAGAAAAATAAAAAAAATCCCAAAGATTAGGGTTTCGAAGAGCCCAGAAAGGTGAGAAAGCCTTGGAAATTAATGATCTAACCAGGAACGTCAAGGATCTGACTCATACGGCCATGGCTGGCCGAAGAAAAGTCAGGGACGACCGGAGCAAGGTCATAAATGGAAGTCAGGCAATGACTGGACCAACTTCCTTCAAGATTTGGCCGTGAAACCATAGAAGCGAATACCCAGGAGTCACGAGAGGCCATTACACATCTCCGATGGCCATTGGAGGCCATGGATTAGAGTGGGATTGAAAGGCGGCAACTAGGGTTCATGAGGGCTTCAGAGAGAGTTGAGAGAGAAGAGGAATTCAAGGGCAGCGTTTGGTAAGAAATGATTAGGGTTAGGGTAGGGTTGGTGAATTAAAAAGGAAAGAATGAAATGTGGTCATTGATCATTTAGATCAATGGCCTAGATTTAATGGGGAACTAGGCGGATCAGATAAGTGGGTCGGGGTCAGGTTAAATTGCAATTGGGCTAGGTAATTTGGGATTTGAAATTGGGTTAATTGGGGTTGCGAAATTGGCTATAATTGAAATGCAATTGAGGCCAAATCGTAAATAGCCAATTTTCTCTTTTAATTTTTTATAAAATAGTAATAGAAATTTTAAAAGCAAATTAAGAGTACTGGGTAAATGAATATTATATAAATATTAATTTAAAAATGCTGGGATTAAATTTATAAACATAAAATGCTATAAATTATAATATAGGCTATAATTGTAATTATATGCAATTTAGCTTTAAAAATACCAAACAAATTTGTAAAAATATGCAAAAATTACCTTTATTATATTTTGGTGTAAATATGAGAATAAAATAATTTATTTACCAAAAATGATAATTTTGGGAATTATTGGATTTTATTATATTAAAATAGGCAATAAATTGGTTTAAAAAATTATTAAAAAATGAAAAAGCTCTTGGATGTGCTTATATATGCACAAATATATTATTTTGGAATTATTTTGGATATGAAAAATACTTAGAGAAAAATTAGATATCAACAGCTGTCATTTTTTACCTGGGAAGGATGAAAGAGTTGTCGGGTAAAGATATGATGGCCAATTTTGACCGGAAGTGGCGATTTGAAAAGAATTTGACCGAGCTCTGGTTTCTAAGCTTCCTACATATCCCTGATTTTACAGGAATCAGGCCGCATGTAGTTTAGGAACCATTGACGGAACATACCGATGGCGATTCGAAAGAGACGGGCATGATGTTTAGGGGGCAAGAGGTATTCTGCGGGGAACTGGAGCGGGATCGCTCCTGCTGAGATGGTCATTGCTAGCCGGTGTACCTGCAAGTGAGCAATACGGGCGTATATTGTGCATAAACTTGAACGTGATGCAAGTTCCCGTTGGACCATGAATGCTGTCTTTCTACGGTTAGGATGACGTCCTTAGACCATGATGTCCTGGGCCATGAAGCGCAAAATTAAGTGATTTGCAGGCTATGAAATGATGTTCTCGGGCTATGATAATGGTGCCTCCGAACTATGATGCCTTTGAATAATGATGTGCAAGATATAAAGTGGGGTCCTCAGGCCATGGCATGGTGTTCTCGGGCTATGAGGATGATGCCTCCGAAAAATGATGCCTTCGGACAGTTTGGCAATATTTCAGCCCATGAAATGCAAGATTTGGCGGTATTTCAGCCGATGCAAAAGCGTAAATGGTGATATTTCAGCCGATGCCAATAAATGTAACTAGCAATATTTCAGCCGACAGAAATTTAAATAAAGTTTGGCGATATTTCAGCCGATTGCAAGAAATGTAAATGGCGATATTTTAGCCGACAGAAATTTGAATAAAACAAGCAATGTTTCAGCCGATGTAAAAAGCAAAATGGCGATATTTCAGCCGATAGAAGGCATAAGTATGGATGATGATGGAGATGAACTGGCGATCTTTCAGCCAATGTAGAAGTTATATAAAGTTGGCGATATTTTAGCCGATTGCAAGACGTAAGTAAAGGTGGCGATAAGATGGCAATATTTTAGCCATGCAAGAAAGATAAAGTGGCGGTATTTCAGCCATGCAAGCGGAGGTAGAGCTTAGCCTCGGAAGGCATAAAGGTAGCCTTATGCATATAATGCAGGATAGAGACAGTGCTTAGTCTCAAAAGGCAGAAAGATAGCCTTATGCAATGCAAAAATTCAGATGGAGACAATGCTTAGTCTCGAAAGGCAGAAAGGTAGCCTCATGCAGATAATGCAGATGGAGACAACGCTTAGTCTCGAAAGGCAGAAAGGTAGCCTTATGCGATGCAAGAAATATAAAAGAATGGATAGTAGTGAGATTTCTTAGCGAATTGCTGATTACGATGTCGTGGCTGTCAGATAGGTTGTGCGCGGATAACAATTACGAACAAGTGATAATTCTGAGAAATTGCATCTTTGAGGAATATGCATACATAAATATACCTGACGATATTGTAAGTCGAGTGCCTGCATCCAAAGAGAAATTGTGAGTTTTTTAAGGGGGGAAAGGCTAGTTCATTTTCTCCTGGCTTCCGGCATTGCATATCATTGGGGTAGCATTGCTAAACAGCAGCAATTTGAACAATAGTTATGCATGATTTAGTAAAATATAATGTAAGTAGAAAATAGTTTTCTTTAGGTGAACCAACGACTGGACAAGGTTCAAGACATTGCAACCTCTCTTGCTCCGGAATTTTGAGGGTCTTACTCAAAATTCTGCCCCAGTTTACTGGGTTGGCACTTCTGATGGCTGCGCTGGATGGCTAAAAAATCAATTTTAGAATTTTGAGGGCCCCCCTCAAAATTTTGCCCCAGTTTACTGAGGTGGCATTCCTGGCGATGAGTGGCTGAAAACTAACTTCGGAATTTTGAGGGTCCTCCTCAAAATTCTGCCCCAGTTCCAATAGTAAGGGGAAAATGGAATTTTTATTAAATTGTGACCGAACCCATAGGGTTGTGTATCCTCTCTTAAACGGGAATCAGGTCAGGCATAGTTCAAACTACATCATAAAGAAGTCATAAGTGGTTACACATAGTATCGTTTTACTGCATCTGAGTTGATTGGCTTTGGCCAGACTTCTCCGTCCATTTCATCAAGAATAAGGGCTCCTCTAGTTAGAACCAGGTGAACCATGTACGGACCTTGCCAGTTGGGGGAGAATTTTCCCTTGGCTTCATCTTGATGTGGGAATATTTTCTTCAGCACCAACTGGCCTGGCGTAAACTTCCTTGGCTTAACTCTTTTGTTGAAGGCTCTGGACATTTTGTTCTGATACAACTGACCGTGGCAAATTGCATTCATCCTTTTCCCATCCATAAGGGCTAACTGCTCGTGGCGACTTTTTACCCATTCTGCGTCGTCCAACTCTGCTTCTTGTATGATCCTCATGGAGGGAATTTCTACTTCGGCGGGGATGACCACCTCTGTACCATAAACCAGCATGTAAGGAGTTGCTCCAGTCGATGTGTGAACCGTGATGCGGTATCCCAGTAAAGCAAATGATAACTTCTCATGCCATTGTTTGTGACTTTCGACAATCTTCCTTAGTATCTTTTTGATATTCTTGTTTGCTGCTTCTACAGCTCCATTTATCTGAGGCATGTAGGCTATAGAATTCTTGTGTTTAATCTTGAATGCATCACACATTGCTTTCATCAAGTTGCTATTGAGATTGGAACCATTATCAGTGATGATTGATTCCGAAATTCTGAATCGGCAAACAATACGGTCACGGACGAAATCTGTCACAACTTTCTTAGTCACTGCCCTGTATGACGTTGCTTTAACCTATTTGGTAAAATAATCAATTGCCACTAGGATAAACCTGTGCCCATTTGATGCTGCAGGCTCGATAGGTCCAATGACATCCATTCCCCAGGCGGCGAATGGCCACAGTGAGCTTGTTGCAGGAAGCTCGTTTGGAGGCACCTTTTTCATGTCTGCATATATCTGATAGCGATGGAACTTGCGAACATATTGGATACAGTCTATTTCCATAGTCATCCAAAAATACCCTACGCGGAGCATCTTCTTTGCTAAGACAAAACCATTCATGTGTAGTCCGCAAGTCCCTACGTGCACTTCGTCCAATAGTCTGGATGCCTCTTTTGCTTCGACACACCTTAGTAAACCCAAATTGGGAGTCCTCCTATACAGGATTCCCCCACTATGAAATAAGTTGTTGGATAATCTCCAAAGTGTGCGCTTCTGAGTGGCGTTGGCAAGTTCTGGATATTCTCCGGTTGTCAAGTACTCCTTAATGTCATGGAACCATGGTTTTCCGTCTGCTTCTTCCTCAACGTGAGCACAATAAGCTGGTTGATCATAGATCTTTACTGGGATGGGATCAATGAAATTCTTATCTGGATGCTGGATCATGGATGATAAAGTAGCTAATGCATCAGCGAACTCGTTCTGGACCCTGGGGACATGCTGAAATTCCATCTTTATGAATCTTTTCCTTAACTCTTGTATGTGATGCAAGTAGGAGAGTATTTTAGAGTTCTTGGTTGCCCACTCTTCTCGAACCTGGTGTATGAGCAAGTTTGAATCCCCGATCACTAGCAGCTCCTGAATGTGCATGTCAATGGCCATCTTGAGCCCTAGGATGCAAGCTTCATATTCATCCATATTATTTGTGCAAGGAAACCTGAGCTTGGCGGATGGCGGGTAATGCTGGCCGATTTCTGATACTAGGACTGCTCCTATGCCAACTCCTTTGAAATTTGCAGCTTCGTCGAAAAACAACCTCCAATCATCGTAGGATTCTGCAATATCTTCTCCTATAAAGGACACTTCTTCATCAGTAAAATACGTTTTCAGGAGTTCATATTCTTCGCCCCCGGGATTCTCGGCAAGGTGATCTACTATGGCTTGACCCTTGATTGCTTTCTGAGTTACATAAAAAATGTCGAATTCACGCAGCAAGATTTGCCACTTGGCGAGCTTGCCAGTAGGCATGGGCTTCTGAAAGATATACTTCAGCGGGTCCATCCTGGATATGAGATAAGTAGTGTAGGCACAAAAATAATGCCTCAATTTCTGAGCTACCCAAGTCAGAGCACAACAGGTGTGCTCCAATAAAGAATACCGGACCTCGTATGGGGTGAACTTCTTACTGAGATAGTAGATAGCTTGCTCCTTCCTCCCCATTTCATCATGCTGTCCCAGAACACAACCTAATGCTCCATCCAAAACCGTAAGGTAAATCAATAGAGGCCTTCCTGGCTCAGGTAGAACCAAGACTGGTGGCGTTGACAGGTATTCGTTGATTCTGTCGAAGGATTTCTGACAATAGTCAGTCCATTTAGTAGAAGCATCCTTCTTCAGCATTTTAAAGACGGGTTCTCAGATGACCGTGGACTGAGCTATGAACCGGTTGATATAGTTGAGTCTTCCCAAGAAACTCATCACATCCTTCTTGTTCTTTGGCGGTGGCAATTCTTGAATGGCATTGACTTTTGACGGGTCCAATTCTATTCCTCGATGACTCACGATGAAACCTAGTAATTTCCCAGCAGGAACCCCGAATGCACACTTCGTGGGATTCAGTTTTAGATTGTACCTCCTCAATATATTGAATAACTTTCTCAGGTCTTCCATATGATTAGTGGCTTTCTTAGATTCGACGATGACGTCATCCAGATATACCTCAATCTCCTTATGTATCATGTCATGAAAGATGGTAGTCATGGCTCTTATATAGGTGGCGCCAGCATTCTTCAACCCAAACAGCATCATTTTGTAACAATACATCCCCCATGGCGTGATGAAATCCGTCTTCTCTGCATCTTCCTCGGCCGTCCATATCTGATGGTATCCGGCGAAACAATCAACAAAAGACTGCAACTCATGCTTGGCGCAATTGTCAATAAGAATGTGTATGTTTGGCAAGGGAAAATCATCTTTGGGACTGGCCTGATTAAGATCTCGGTAGTCGACACAGATTCTAACTTTCCTGTCCTTCTTTGGTACCGGTACGATATTGGCTAACCATGTTGGATATTCCACTACCCTGAGAACCTTGGCTTTGACTTGCTTAGTAACCTCTTCTTTGATTTTCAAACTCATGTGGGGTTTGAATTTCCTGAGCTTCTGTTTTACCGGCGGACAAGTTGGATCTGTTGGCAGTTTGTGAGCTACAATTGACGTGCTGAGACCAGTCATATCATCATACGACCAGGCGAATATGTCCTCATATTCTATTAAAAATTTCGTATATTCTTCCTTTTCTGATGGCGACAGGTGAACACTGATGCGAGTTTATTTGATATTTTTTGTATCTCCCAAATTAACGACCTCAGTTTCTTCCACGTTAGACTTAGGTCTATTCTCAAAATTCTCAACCTCTCTGATGACTTCTTCAGGTATCTCATCTTCTTCTGAGTCTATGTCCTTTTGTTGTGTTGTTTCGTTGCAAGTCACAATCGTTGGTTCATCATCAAAGTAAGTAATAGTAATACTGTGTAAAATAGAGTAAATGATATAGAAAATAATAAGAGCGAGATATATGATAAACTAAAATGCTATGATTAAATTCATAATTGTTTGAAACATCGGATCTCTTTTTGAAATTAAAGATAATGCGGAAAGAAAATCAACTAGTAAAGTAAGCTAAAAATGAGATGCATGGTGCTTTTGTTTAGCCTTGCTACCCCGAAGCCTTCCGGGCCCTGACGGTTCTAATTGACCAATTATTGAGGCAGTCTCCTCGGTTCACATCTTGTATGGAAGGGCCTACCTCCCCTTCCTCCTCGAAAAGTTTCTTCATGGCTGCCAACGCTTCATCTTCCTCTGACCCACATATAGTATCTGTCTGCTGGAAGGTTTGCTCCAGGCTAGGTATCGAAAGCTCCAATGGATAGTAGGGACCGCCATGGTGGCGACCAGCTCTGGAATTCTTCCCAAGTGTAACCGTACCCTAAGCCAAATGTAGTACTATGCTTCTTTAGTTTGATAGGCTTAGTGATCTCCTAGAGATTTTTACCGAGTCCCTTTCTAGGCTCGTACCCACACCAATTTAGAATGCTTTCGATCTTGCTATCCAACCACTTATCCTTATTTATAGCGTTGACCCTTTTGATATGGTGGTATGTTTCTCCGCATATTCTCCTTCTGCCCCCGATCATTGGGATGGTCTGGAGACTATATATGGGGTTACTACCATCGCCATGAATAATCACCTCCTGATGATTCCATTCGAACTTCACTGCCTGATGCAGGGTCGATGCTACGGCTCCAGCAGTATGGATATAGGGCCATCCTAACAGTAGGTTGTAGGATGCCGGGACGTCTATTACTTGAAAGTCGATGTCGAACCATGTTGGCCCTATTTGTAAGCATAGGCTGATTTCTCCAATAGTAGATCCCTGGGACCTATCGAAGGCCTTGACATTGATAGCACCATCTTTGATCTCGTGTAGGCTTTTCCCAAAGTTCTGAGAGATATAAGTGGACAGATGTTGAGGTTGGATCCTCCATCGATCAGGACTCTAGTGATGAAATAATCCTCACATTGCACGGTGATGTGTAGTGCCTTGTTGTGGCTCAATCCTTCTGGCGGCAGCTAATCTTTGTGGAAGGTTATTTTATGTCTCTCCAGCACTTTCCCCACCATATTCACTATTTCACCTCCAGTTATGTTGTTGGGCACATAATCTTCGCTCAGTATCTTTATCAGAGCATTTTTGTGAGCGTTAGAGCTCTGTAGAAGAGCTAGGATAGAGATCTGTACTGGTGTTTTGTTTAACTGCTCAGCGACCGAGTACTTCTTAGCTTGTATTTTTCTCCAAAGATCGTTGGGCCCAGTTTCAATAGGCCGTCCCGAGGCTTGCTTACTGGACTCTGCTAAGTGTTCTGGGGTGTAACCCTCCCTGTTCTGGTCATTCCTTGTACAACAATTGTTTCTCCTGCCTTGGTCTTCCCTTTCTTTCTAGATTCGGCAGTGTAATCCTATGGTATGGCATTTGGGTGGAATGGTATTATGTCTGACATTGTCATAGGAATAGGTACCCTTGGTGGTAACACAGCAACTTCGAAGGGTGCAGGTGCTTTTGGAACTCCAAATTCAACCTCAATTGGCCCGGGCGCCTTTGCAGAAGGAGGCGCTTCAAATTCGAGGGGTATAGACATGTTTACTTCATCGTCCCTGGAGGGCTGATTCTGCACAACAATTAGGTTAAGTGTAACCACTGGTTTCTTTGGTTCATCTCCTTCAGCAATGAAACCTATCAACCCTTTGGGTTCCCAATCATTTTCGACCTCGATCATGTGAATGTCTCCACCTTTGTGGTCAGGCAGAGGGTTGTTACGAACATTAGGAGTAGGCTCCTTTGCTATTATGACCTTATTATCGATCAAGGTTTGAATCTTGTCCTTCAATGAGCGAAACTCGTCAAGGGTATGTCCCTTCATGCTGGAGTGATACGCACAGTTCTTATTGGGGTTGACCCACTGGGAGGGATTTTCTGGATTTTTGGCTGGGATAGGAGTGATGTAACTAGCAACTTTAAGTCTCTCGTATAACTGGTCAATTGGTTCAGCGATGGCTGTGTATTGTTTGGGAGGTTTGCGGTTAAAATTTGGCCTGGGTCTAGGGAAATTTTGACGGGTGGATGGTGATTGGTAGTGAGAGGGTTGAGCGTTATAAGCTTGATAAACAGGTGCTGGTTGAGAGTATCTGGGTGAGGTGGGTTGATATGTGAGAGGTGGAGAGGATTGGTAAACGGGAGGTGGTAGGAGGGTACGGGTTCTTGGTAATTCGGGATGGGCTGATATATAAGTGGAGGTGATGAGTAGGTATGGTATTTTGGTGGTGATTTGGCTCCCTGTGCGACCATTATGGCACTCACATCCTTCTTTTTGGATGTGCCACCAGTCTGTAAAGCCTTATTGGTGGCTTGCAATGCTTCAATGTTCGTAACCATACCATTCTTAATGCCCTCTTCGATTCTTTCTCCAAGTTTGATGATATCGGAGAACTTTTGACCCTCGCTCAGCATCAGCCTCTCGTAATATTGGGGATCCTGAGCCCGGACGAAGAATCTGTTCATTTGTTCTTCTTCTAGGGCCGGCTTGACCTTTGCAACTTCTAACCTCCAACGAGTAGCATACTCGTGAAATGTTTTGGTGGGCTTCTTCTTCAAATTCTGTATGTAGAATACATCCGGTGCATTCTCTGTATTGAATCGGAATCTATCCATGAATTCCGATGCCATGCCTACCCAGCTCGTCCATTTCTTGGGGTCCTGGCTGATGTACAAGGACAAAGCATCTCCCTTCAGGCTTCTCATGAAGAGCTTCATACGGATCTTCTCATCCCTTCCAACTCCAACCAGCTTATCGCAATATGTCCTCAGGTGGACTCTGGGATCTCCTGTTCCATCAAACATTTCGAACTTGGGAGGTTTGTACCCCTTCGAAAGTTCAACATCTGGCTGAATGCATAGGTCTTCATAATTTAACCTTCAATACCTTTATTACCTTCCACACCCTGAACTCGGCTGGTTAATTTCTTGAGTTCTGCAGCTAAGTTCCTGATAAGGGAGTCTTTGTCATCAGACTCGGGTGCATTTAAGATTGGTTGGGTGTAGTGGGGTACAGTATCCACAAAAATAGGAGTGTCGTAGAGATGGTCATTTGTGATGTTCAGTGGATCGGGAATGAGTAGTAGAGTGTTGTTGGGAGTGTGGCATGTGTTGTAGTGTTGAGCATGAGTGGGTTGTATCTGTGGTTGTGGGGTGTTTTGTGGAGGTGCGGGATTCTGGGTGTTGACATCAGGAGTGGTAAGGGAAAATGATAGGTTCGCCAAATTCTGAACCTGATCCAGCTCTTCTCGGAATTTCAATAGTTTTTGCTCAAGTTGGGTAGCAGTTTCCTTAGCAACCGGGGTACCATGAGGCATTTCAATCTCCTTTCTGGCGCTTGGATCTCCCATTTTACCTTTGTTCTTGTTTCGGATAGAACTTGGAGGAGGAGGAGGTGGAGGGCCCTTGGATCTTGTGGAGTATAACGATGGTGCCAGAATGCACGAACTAACATTTAGGGAGGGGAATAAAAAATAAAAGAAAAACAAAAGGAAATAAGTTAGTGTGGGCTATGAGAAAAAAAATATTGCAGTATTTAAACACGTTGTGCGAAAAATGTAAATCGCGTCCTAATTTTGGGTGCCTCGTTGTGCCCGAGGTAGGCCTAGCGACAAATAGCTTTGGAGAACTTATACTGCTAAATGCCTCATTTTATTGATAAGAATAAGACGAATCCAAAACGACTCTAAATAATACAAAGTAAAATGTCACTATTGGCCATTGTCCTTATTACATTAAAATAAACAATAAAATGACTCCTAACTACTTGGTCCTAGAAGGACCTTCCCCAGATTTGGCATCTTCGTCTCCCTCGAACAGCTTCACCAGCTCGCGTAGTCCTAGCAGCAAATAAGCTCAGGCCAGATGTCCGCCTGCATTTCCTTCAGTGTTTTGACAATCTTCAATTCTCTTAATGAACTTCCCTTCCAGCTCTACTAGACCCCACTCCAAATACCTTAGCTGCTTGTTGGCGCTGACAGCCATATCTTTCCACTCCTCGATCAACTTCTGATGGGCTTCTTGTATTTCCCGGTGCTCACTTTCACACTCTCGAATTCTCCAGTTAATTATACTTAACCCGTGCTTCAGCGTGCTCGTCGATAATTCTGTGACCTCGAACGAACCCGGGATGACCCATGCCATTCTCCAACCATCCCAAATAGTGAGGCACACAACCGGCATGATACCTGTCTGGCTCAATAGATTCTTTCCCCAAAACGAGTTTACAGTGCCACAAGTGCTGAGCTTGGCACCCGTGAGGGCTATCATCGTCCTGGAAATCAGCCCTAAAGTGACTCATTTTATCAACCCTTGGTATGATTTGCTTTCTTCCAGCCTACCTCATGGCTCGGAGAGGAACGTAGGGATAAGTTCTTCTCAAACCAATTAGTATGAGAAATGGTGCATCTCAGGATCGAACAATGAATTTATCCGTAGGGAACCACTCAAACATCCATTGTACCTGGTCTTCTTTCAGATTTTCAAATAATTCTACCCATCCTCTGGCGTCCTCTGGCTGAGCGAACATTTTAGGAATATAATTCATACGCCTTGGCTGGTGGAAGGCGATGTGATCATCCCAATCTCTGCATAGGATCTCTTGTCGGTATTCCCCTTTCTAGAGGTGTTCCATGAGCCAGAGCTGAAGTAATAAGTTGCAACCCTCAAAATGACTGCCCTGTTGCTGACAGTTATTCAAGGCACGGTATATCTCAACGATGATCATGGGCACTATGCTAAAAGTTTGCCCACCAATTCCTTCCATCAAAGTCTTGGTTACCATGCCCAGTCTGGTATGGATCCTAGCCTTCTTCATAGGGAACACCATCATTCCCAAGAAGCAAAACATAAAAAAGAAAACCCTTCTATGGACATGCCCCAATGAGGTGATGGTGAACTCATCTGAATAGGTGCGGTATGACTTGCTATGGCCGTACCTTTCATATAGATAGTCGAATGAGATGTAAGAGTCTTTCAGGCAGGTTAAGTCTGGGTTCTTCTTCAGCCCCATCATCTTAAGGAAACCCCTACCCTTGTGATTTTCTGGCATAAGCAAACTCGGAGTCTCCCAAGGAATACCAGCTAAACCTCCTATTTCTTCGAGTAAAGGAGTCATTTCAAGGTCCCCAAAGCAGAACACGGACTTGTCACTATCCCAGAACAATGTTGCAGCCTCTATGATTCTGTTGTTAGGCTGAATCCCTAGAAGAGAAGGCAAATTCCCTAAGTACTTGCGGACGAGTGTCTGATCACTAGAATGGAGGTCTTTCCACGAATTCAGCAGCCTTGGATGAATGTTGGTTACCATGCCAAATCTGGGGACTTCGTGCCTCATTTTCTGCAAAACAAAGTGTTAGGCCCTTACCCCCATCGGACTCGACTACTTAAACCAATAATTAGCATAGCAAGCACTTTAGTTCTCCAAATAAATGCACAGAATATGGAGGTGTCCATTTGGGTTTCAAGGAAACCCGGTGGACTTTGGACAAGGATATCTTAATGAGTCATTATGTGGATAACATAACTGACTCGGCTAGGTTTGACCATGATGCATGTACAGTTTAAACGGAGTGAGGTTTCTATTGAGGTATTAGACAGGTACCCTTGAGCGGACAACTCAAGAGGGAAAGGCACAGAACCGTCGACTGCACCGCTGATCGACTGGTTTTACCGCAAATATGCCTTTGCTAAATTTAGGGGGTGATAGTATTGGAAGAGCGCAACTACTCATTATAAGCATTGCTATAGTATTTTTTTGGCACGAGTGGAATATGATGTTGATGATACAGTTTACAAGAATGAAACAAATTGACATGTATTTTCATGTTCATAAAGTTTACAATAATTGCTCAAAATTACAACAACATTGACGGGAAAAGCGGTAAATGACAGTAATTAAAGAAAAAAAAACAAAGAAACACGTCAATTTCAAATAAAGGCATTAAACAAAAGCAATAAAAGAAGGCAATAAAGTCACATATAGCATGCAATGGTAAAAGCCTAAAGAATCCCCAGCAGAGTCGTCATGCTGTCGACGCCCCCTTTTTCCCTCCCTCCAGAGAGCGAGAAATCGGGTTTACGACATTCAGGAAAGACAACTCTATTCCCGTTTGGGAATTGGGTTTTGGATTTGGAGAGTCGTCACTTAATGATTATAGTGCATTAGGACACTTTAAGAAAGAATTTGAGATAAAAACCAGAGTTTGGGTAAGTGCTAGAAATTATCTCGAGGGGAAGGTGTTAGGCACCCCTCAGGATCTACTAGTGTGATTCCCGACCATGCTACAATTGTGACTTTAAATACAAGCAAGCATCGAAAATACGAGGAAAATTTCACATAGTGGTTGCAAATAAAAGCACAAAAGGTTCAAAAGTGCTGAAATTTGGAATAAAGTAGTTTTATAATTAAAGAAAAGATATGCGAGTAAAGGGAAGGGGTCAAATAATTGATGCAAGTAACTTAAAAGAAGTAAAAGAAGCGGAAGTTGAAAACTGAACAACTTTTAAAATTCTGAAAATAGTAAACTAACAAAGAGGGAGGGGGTCCTAGATTAATATATCACATGGATCATCCACACAACACCAGTACCTAATTGTACGCATAGTGTTATCGTGTGATCATCATCTCCATGTCTACCCTTCCCACCTCGTTAAGGTATTAAAGCACAGAATAGTATCGTTACTTATTGCATGCTATTACCCGTCACAATCCTATCAGTCCCAGAGGCAAATGGACTACTAATCCTAAAGGGGGAGGGGTTTGGGGATTTTAGAAGTTTTCAAAAGACAAAATGCTAAGGCGTCAACCAAAAACACATAATGCAAATAGAGGTGAAACAGACAAGCAAACAGGGCTCAAATACACCTCCATAAACCAGCAAAAATCATAGAGTTTAGCATGTCTTACACGTACTGATTTGGTCTTAATTAAATAAAGCGACGAGCGGACTAGTTCAACGCATATTTTTAGGCGAAAAGTCTACATTAGGCTTACTCGAATGCAGTTGACTAAAATCGATCTGATTGGTTAATACTCTTGTCTAAGTGTTGGTTAGAACTAGGCATGATATCTACTGATTTTAGAAAAGATGCAAACTGAAAAGGGTTACCAATTTTAACACAACATTACGAGTTCAGCAGTTAATATTACTTTTATTCAGATTCGAGATTTCCTATAGGCATGCTTTCTATATGTTTACTGATTTGGACACCTTTTTAGACGTTAGCAGAAGTCCTATGAACATGATATCTATATGAAGATTATTAAACCTATGAACTATTTGCCTAATGATACTTATATATGCAGAATGCAGAAGTCTATAGACAATTTTTTATCTGAATTTGCAAAACAATTAGAAGTTAATCCTATAGGTAGGATATCTATGTGTGGAGATGCAGAAATTAAGAGTGAATCCTATAGGCATGATTTCTATGTGCATTTGCAGGAAATAAACATTAACCCAATAGGCATGATTTCTATGTGTATTTGCAGAAATTAAGAGTTAACCTTATAGGCATGATATCTAGGTGTGAAGTTGCAGAAACCATAACAGATCCCTATAGGCATAATCTCTAGGCATGAAATTGCAAAATGCATAACAAATCCCTATAGGCATGATCTCTACCCTTAGTGCATAAAAATAAATCCCATCCCCCCATTTTTACTAAATCCCCGAGTTTATACAAGTTATTACAGTCCAAAAAGAAATAAACTGGAATTTAAAAAATACATCAAAAATCCTCAGCTACATACGACCAGCCTAATCCAGACTTAATGCCTAATAATATGAGATTGGGCCACTTTCGAGATCCAGATTTCCAAGCCTTGTCTCATCTAGGGTGTTTCAGAGATCCAAGGGATTTCAGGAACCCCAGGCAGTGCATACACCCAAGATATTAATCAGAAATTGAGTTGTGCAGTGTGGAAGGGCCAGCCCTTATGTGTCCAAGTTCAGAGGGAGCTCAAGGGTCCCAAGTCAAGGCTCACATAAGAGGGGCAGAACCTAAGTTCTAAGAGTGAGTGTAAGTGCAATAGAAGGGGTAGGGGATACCCAGACAGGCTGGTGGTCATGCCCAGCCACAAAATAGACTGGCACACCCCTGACCAAACCTGTTGATCAAGCATTTAGAGAGTAAAGACCTACTGGAGGTCAAGCTATGGTCTGAACAATAACTAGAAATACTGGTAGGCCAAGGCTGTTACTCAACACACACAATAAGGGAATAGGGATGGGAAATTGACAAAGCTTAGGGCCCAAAGGGTCCAGTTCATATCCATGGACAATAATTTCAGACATTGCCATGTTTCTGAACCATAACTTAAACCATATAAAGGGGATATGAGGGTTTGGGATTCATAAGGTAGCAAATAAATAACACACGACTGACAGAATACACATATAGATAAACATTAAATTGCAAGGGAAAGGGAACATATTACAGCATGCTAGTAACATGTCTTGACTGCAGAAAACATGAGTAGAAGTAGACAGGAATGAAAAACATGTTGTTATTGAGACTTGTAAATTAACTAGGACATACCAGTAGAGAAGCAAAGTGCAGAAAAAAGTGGAGCAAACAAGAGTCCACAGTCTAGCCTTGGCTTTCAGCCGGCTAGACAAAGCAACAGCACAAGTAGCAGTCAAGAAAGAGAGAGTTTTAAGAGTATACTTTGAACTCAAGTTGTTCGTCTGTGTTCGTGTGTTCAAAGAAAAGGGAGTAGGGTATTTATAGTTTTTGAAAACGAGTGAGAAATAAGGTAATAAGTAAAATTTAAACATAAACATGGAAACAATCACTATTCAAAATTAATTAACCCAAGTGATTCCCCTTTAATTAAGGAAATACTGATTAACGGTTATCAGCAGGCCTAATTAAGAAAAGAAAATCAGTTTGGGGGCAAATTGACTATTGCCATAAAAAGAGTAGTAAAAGTATGAAGTAAATAATCAAGTCTAAGTACGAAATAGGCTTATTTTGGGAAAGGATTCGGCAAGGGAAAACATTACAGTAAAGGAAATGAATCAATTAATTTTAAACAGATGAGTAAAAATTAGGGCTCGTAAGAAAACCTTTTTGCAATCAGTCACAAGATCACAGGAATCAAGATCAGTTAAGAAAGGAACATGATTCTGCACTTCACCATATAAATAGCAGGGGATGGACAAGCATGTAGAGTTAAACAAGTTGATGAAAAGAAGCAGCATAAACATACGGTAGTAGTAGGGGTAAAGTAGCATTCAGCAGCAAGAAAACATTCGAAGCAGGGTAGTCAAATAGGTCAAGTAGTCACATAGAACCAACAGTAAAGAAGAACATAAAAGCAAGTGAAGAGTCTCAGAGTAGGAATAAGTGAGAAAACTTCTAAAGAAAATTAGGGCTTTAACAGTAACCAGGTTTTGCAAGATGGCAAGAACTCAGAATTAAACAAATTAAATGAGGAAGAGAGAATCAGCAACAAAGAACAAATGCACATTTAAACAAATAAATTTCAGAACTCGAATAAACTAAAAAGGAACTAGGGTTTTTAACATGCTGAAACAGATAGGAGAATAACATGAGCAAATCATAGCCAAATCATAAACGTGTTAAAATCAGAGATCTTTTGAAAACTTAAAGGAAAACCCTAATGAAGGGTCATTTTTGCAAGAAAAGTTGAAAAACTTTCGAGAAAACAATTAAACGTTCATGTCAAGTACAGATCTAAAGCATATCTGAAAGAAAAATAAAAAAATCCCAAAGATTAGGGTTTCAAAAAGCCCAGAAATGTGATAAATGCCTTGGAAATTAACGATCTAACCAGGAGCATCAAGGATCTGACTCGAACGACCATGGCTGGCCGGAGAAAAGTCAGGGACGACCGGAGCAAGGTCATGAATGGAAGTCAGGCAATGACTGGACCAACTTCCTTTGAGATTTGGTCGTGAAACCATAGAAGCGAACACCCAGGAGCCACGAGAGGCCATTACACATCTCCGATGGCCATGGGAGGCCATGGATTAGGGTGGGATTGAAAGGCGACGGCTAGGGTTCATGAGGGCTTCAGAGAGAGTTGAGAGAGAAGAGGAATTCAAGGGTGACTTTTGGTAAGAAATGATTAGGGTTAGGGTGGGGTTGGTGAATTAAAAAGGAAAGAATGAAATGTGGTCGTTGATCATTTAGATCAACGGCCTAGATTGAATGGGGAACCGGGCGGATCAGATAAGTGGGTCGGGATTGGGTTAAATTGCAATTGGGTTGGGTAATTTGGGATTTGAAATTGGGTTAATTGGGGTTGCCAAATTGGCTATAATTGAAATGCAATTGAGGCCAAATCGTAAATAGCCAATTTTCCCTTTTAATTTTTTATAAACTAGTAATACAAATTTTTAAAGCAAATTAAGAGTACTGGGTAAATGAATATTATATAAATATTAATTTAAAAATACTGGGATTAATTTTATAAACATAAAATGCTATAAATTACAAGATAGGCTATAATTGCAATTATATGCAATTTAACTTTAAAAATACCAAAAAATTTGTAAAAATATACAAAAATTACTTTGATTACATTTTGGTGTAAATCTGTGAATAAAATAAATTATTTACCAAAAATGATAATTTTGAGAATAATTATTGGATTTTTTATATTAAAATATTCAATAAATTGGTTTAAAAATCATTAAAAATGCCAAAACTCTTAGGTGTGCTTATATATGACAAATATGCTATTTTGGAAGTATTGTAGGTATGAAAAATACTTAGAGAAAAATTGGGTATCAACATTTATTCTCGCCTTTATTTCTCAAGACTTACGGAATAAATTGCATTTTTATCCTTCACAAAATGCTTATGTTAATTTCATGAATATTCAAAAGAATCATGAATTTTATAAAAGATGTCCCTTTTATATTCGACAATTAATGAAGAAGACGTTTCAACTTCATAATGGTATTAACATACGATAAAAGAAATAGGAATACACATGCTTCTTTGAAACAACTTCTGACAAGTTTTTGTTCTAACTTTGTCTAGTTTTGAATAACACTTTACATGTATTTGAATAACATCTATAACTTTCTTGTAATATATTTCAAAAAAGAAATGAACACGTGGGTTTCTATTTATAACCCGTTTCAGTATATACGAGGGTTTTTAGTTATAACCCGGTTTCAGTACATTGCTTTACCCTAACTATGGTAAGGTTTTTCTTTAGCCTTAGCTTTGGCCTTAGCTCGTGACTTTGCTCTTGACTTATTCAATGAGTGAAATTTTCAGGCTTTAATCTTTTATTACTTCCCAATATTCTTTGCCTTCTTTATATAGCCCCCCAAGTGTTTGAGCGTTGAGGTATGAAGCCTCGAGCACTTGATTGTTCCTCTTATTTGGTCCTTTCCCTGAAAAGAAAAAACATACGGGACTTAGAGGTGTGATTATAGATATAGACTACTTAACCCGTTTGTATTTCTATCAGAATAATTGTAATCCTAGGCCGGAAAATTCAATTTATTCCTCGTGCCTTGTAGGTCGTGATTCATCATTTAGCACGGGTTAGCCTTTTCCTATCATCTAAAATCATTAGTAAAATTTTAATAATTCAAAATTAAACTTTTAAAATATGGATACCGGACCGTGGGTATTCCTTAGAAGTAGTATCTCTTTAGGTGAACAACATTCCAATGCGAAGGTAGTACATTGCCATCCATTGTTTCTAACGCATATTCTCCTTAGACTGCAATACCACAGATCCTATAGGGTCCTTCCCATGTTGGACTTAATTTTCCCGTATTAGCTATCTTCGCAGATTGAAAAACCTTTTTGAACACAAAGTCCCCAATTTTGAAGAATCTGAGGCGTGCTTTTCGATTATAGTATCATTCTATGACCTGCTTCTGTGTTGCTACTCTTATTAGTGCAACTTCCCTCCTTCCTTCAAGTAAATCAAGGTTTACACGCATCTCCTCGTCACTAGACTTTTCTGACGTATGTGTGAACCTTGTACTCGGCTCTCCTATCTGAACTGGAATTTAAGCATCATCTCTATAAACCAATGAAAATGGTGTTTCTCCTGTGTTTGTTTTTGTTGTTGTGCGATATGCCCGTAAAATACCAGGTAACATTTCTGGCCAATTGCCTTTGGATTTCTCTAAACACTTCTTTAAATTGTTGATAATGACTTTATTTGTTGACTCAACTTGCCCATTACCTACCGGGTGATAAGGTGTGGATGCTATCCTTTTAATCTGCCAACTTTGAAAGAATTTTGTGATTTGAGCTCTTATAAACTGAGGCCCATTATCACACTCGATCTCCTTTAGCACACCTGTCACAACTCCTTTTTCCGGCTTTACTACACCCCGGGAAAGGGTATAATAAAAAAGGAATTTTTCCATTTTAAGGACAATCGAAACAGGATTCGTTTTTATTTAAGAATCAGAGTCGCCACTTGGGAGATTTATGGTGTCCCAAGTCACCG